>SJYQ01094031.1:64673-151911 GCA_006410935.1 Redunca redunca | reverse complement strand
TTAAATATCTTGCCCAAGTTCATGTAAACACAACAATGATAGAATTAAGACTAGAACTTGAGGTTAAATAACCTCAGATGAGGCTCAGAGGTTAAATATCTTGCCCAAGTTCATATAAACACAAAAATGATAGAATTAAGACTAGAACTTGCCATTCTAACTATAGAATGTATGGTCTTTACTATACCATATTGATCCTTCATAACAGTTATTTTAGCCTAGGCTTTTTTTCTAAACTTTTTTTTTTTTTCTGCCTCTTTTTGTGTACTTCTTTATTCAATCATATAAGCAAGTACACATCAGTTTTTTACTATAATGGTACAGAAAGTCTGTTTTTGAAGTGGAGAGAATTCAAATGAAAAGGTATAAATGCATATAGGTAATCATATTGTATTAATTTCCCTAGGACTACCATAACAAATGGGGCTTCCCCAATGGCTCAGCGGGTAAAGAATCCACCTGCAATGCAGGAGACTTAGGAAACATAGGTTCATCCCTGGGTTGGGAAGATCCTGGGAGGAGGAAATGGAGGAAACTAGGCTACAGTTGAAAGGGTTGCAAAGAGCTGGACAGGACTGAATGACTAGGAATGTACTCTCTGTTAACTCTATTAGTCACTTAGTCATGTCTGACTCATTCAGGCCCCAGGGAGTATAGTCCACCAAGTTTGTTCTTCCATGGAATTCTCTAGGCAAGAATACTGGAAAGGGTAGCCATTCCCTTCACCAGGGGATCTTCCTGACCTAGGGATTGAACTAGGGTTTCCTGTATTGCAGCGGATTCTTTACCATCTGAGCCACCAGGGAAGCCCAAATTAGTAGACTACACTTATTAGAGCAGTTTTGGTGGTGGTAGTGATTAAGTCCCTAAGTTGTGTCCCACCCTTGCAACCCTATGGACTATGGCCTGTCAGGCTCCTCTGCCCATGGGATTCCCAGGCAAGAATACTGGAGTAGGTTGCCATTTCCTTTTCCAGGGGATCTTCCCCACCCAGGGATCAAGAGCAAGTCTCCTGCATTGCAGGTGGAATCTTTACCAAGAGAGCCACCAAGGAAGCCTGATCCACTAGCACCACCTGGGAAGCCCCTAAGCATGCACACATCATAACAAATATCACAAACTTGGTGGCTTAAAACAAGAGAAATATGTTTTCTCACATTTCTGGAGGCCAAAGAAGTCCAGAATCAATGTGTTGGCCAGGTTGATTCCTTCTGGACCTCCGAGAGAAAATTGATTAATGGTTTTCCCTTTGCCTCTAGTGAGAGCTGGTAACCCTTAGCATTCTTTGGCTTGTAGCTTCATAACTCCAGCCTTGGCCTCTGTCTTTGCATGGCATTTCCTTTGTCTTTCTACGTCTCAAATTTCCATCTTTTATACAGACACTGGTCTTTGGCTGTAGAGCCCACCCCAAATCCAAAGTGATCTCATCTTAGATTTTTAACTGAATTAATTACCATCTGCCAGTGAAAGTTGCTCAGTCATGTCTGACTCTTTGTGACACTATGGACTGTAGCCTGCTAGGCACCTCTGTCCATGGAATTGTCCAGGCCAGAATACTGGGGTGGATAGTTGTTCCCTTCTCCAGGGGATCTTCCCAACCCAGGAATCAAACCCAGTTCTCCCACGTTGTGGGCAGATTTTTTACCAGCTGAGCCACCAGGGAAGCCTGAGTACTGGAGTCGGTAGCCTATCCCTTCTCCAGGGGATCTTACTGACCCGGGAACTGAACTGGGGTCTCCTGCGTTGCAGGTAGATTCTTTACCATCTGCCAAGACCTTAATGACAAATAAATTTACATTCACAGGTACCAAAGGTTAGAATTTGGACATATCTTTTGGGGGGCCACTATTTGCCCCACTACTTATTTTGAACATTTGTTTTAAAGAAGTAGGTAAAATGATACAATGAAAACTTTGGTTTCAGAACATCTCAGTTCTTGGATTGCTAAGCTGTAAGTGTATTTTAATAGAAGGATGCTATTTTATGTACATTATCTCGATGCCAGAGATATTCCCCAAAGATTTTAGACTTAAATTTTGTTTCCTTTCTGCTGTTTCACTAGTGAAACATATATGCAAGTTGTCATTTTCAGTTATTTCAGTTATTTCCTGAAGATATTAGAAATTATTTTTAAGGGACACTAAATGGTAAAAATATATATTTCAGTGAGGGCTCCTGATTCTTATCTTGAAGCACTTATTAACATGACACAGAATGTTAGAACTAGATCTAGTGAAGAGATATTGAATTAAAAAAATTGAACTGACAAAGATATGTAAATAACATTTGATGATTGACCAAAATCTGGGTCATGTAAAAGAGAAAAAGCCCAACTAAGCATCAAGAAATCTGGATTACATTCTCAGCATTTTACAAACTGTCTACCTCTGCAGAGTGGAACAGAGAAACAAATGAACAAACAAACAAACCAAAAAAAAAAACCCTTTTAAAGAGCAAGAGGAATGTGGAAATAATCACAGCAGGCAGATTGCTAAGAGCTTTGGAGAGGATGATTCATGAAGAAATGTGGAAATCAAAATTTGAGCAAAGTTCTGAAGATAAAAAAGGGAGAAAACCAAAGGTGATAGGTGATCCATATATATTTAGCCCAGTCAGTGTGTATTTTTTATGTAAACTTAGAACTGTTTGATTTGATCTTAATGTGTTTAGTGCCAGATTAGGGAGGAGTTGCTAAGTGAGCAATGACCAGGTATATTGCTGATAAAGTATTAGTGAAAGATGGTTAAAGTAGCATAATTACAAAAAAATGCATGTCTACTTAAGCTATCTTGTTTTTAATATAAAGCTTATACAAATTTATTTGCCAAACTATTCAGGTAAGTCAAGGTGTTTCCTTTGAGTTCGAGGTGGCTGAGTGGAGTTCTACAAAGACTTTCTTATGTGTAAAGAATACCCATGACAGATCATCCCAATGATCACTTCATCAGATGGGAGAGACAACTTAGGGAAATCTGCATACATTCAAGTTCCTTCTAAAATGTAATAGTTTCATCTGAATCTTGCCTACATCTGATGTGACATGAGAGTGAGTACCTGATTAAATTGTGGCATTTTCTGCTATACAAATACATGAATCAGCTATATGTATACACATATCCCCTCCCTCTTGAACCTCCTTTCCACCCCTCCCCAACCTCCATCCAACCCACCTAGGTCATCATAGATCTCTTAGCTAAGCTCCCTGTGCTATACTGCAGGTTCCCACTAGCTATCTGTTTTATTCATGGTAGTGTATAGATATCAATCCCAATCTCCCAATTCATCCCACTCCCACTTCCTCCACCCCATGTCTACATGTCTGTTCTCTATGTCTGTGTCTCTATTCTTGTCCTACAAATAGGTTCATCTATACCATATTTCTAGGTTCCATATATACATATCTATATACATTAGCTAAGCTAAACTGATTCTCAGTCATGTCTGACTCTTTCTGACTCCATGGACTATACAGTCCATAGAATTCTCGAGGTCAGAATACTGGAGTGGGTAGCCGTTCCCTTCTCCAGGGGATCTTCCCAACCCAGGGACTGAACCCAGGTCTCCCGCATTGCAGGCAGATTCTTTACCATCTGAGTCACTTAGGGAAGCCCAATATATACATTACTATATATTTGTTTTCTCTTTCTGACTTAGTTCACTCTGTACAGCAGAAACTAACACAACATTGTAAAGCAACTATACCCCTATTTAGAAAAGAGAAGGAAGAATGAGGAGTAGATGCTTGGTAGGCAGCCAACAGTTTCCATCACAATAAGCATGCAGCAGGATTGGTGGGAAGAGAACTGCTGAAATACACATGGGGTGAAGTCTAGTGGCTGTAAGGGTCAATTGAGCCAAGGGCACAGTCAGTGTGGTTTACACTTTAACGGAGAGTTTCAGTGAGTTTGCTGGGTGGTGAACTAGTTAAGTGAAACTCTGTTTTGAGAACCTTTACTCCTCTAATTGAGCTTTAAAAGTACTACAAAGGCTCACACAAAATTCAGGGGGAGAGGATTTACAGAGCAAATTAGATTTGAGTTAACTTGCAAGGACAAGATAGTAGAAAGATTCATGATAATGTGAGTGTTTGTTTTCTGTCTGTTTGTTTTCTGATAGTTTGAAAAACTGTCAGTTCCTGGCATTTGTATCACAGGCTGAGAGATAAGGGGAGAAAAATTTACAGCATTGATTTCAGGTCCTGAGAGAGCACTTCTGTGAGGACTGGCTCACCCAGTGGTGTAGCTGTGTTGTTCTTGGGTGGTCTTTTCCTGGGTGGCCATTGTCCTTTCACTTGAATGTGGTAAGTAAGACACAAATGTAAATATGACAGTCTTGGATAGTTTAATGCTGTGCTTATTGCACGGTAGCACCTGTATACATATACACACATAGACACATTTAGCTTAATATCAGTTTATTTGAACAGATATGTTTTTGCAAAATAAGGTTAACTACTTTAAATAGTATGACTTTGTTATTATAAGAAACAAGTAGGATCTTATTTTCATTAATAATTTTGCCAAAATTCTGAGCAATGCTTATAAATATCAGTATTCTTAAAAACCTCAGATTATGTATTTTAGAGGCTCTGCCAAAAATACCCTTTTGCTTACTAAGTGTGGTTTTGAAAACTTTTCCTTTTGTGTTCCTGACCTGTTTGGAGTGCTAGCTATGAAACAGATGTACCTTCTTCCCCCATTCAGTTATGCAAGACTGTTTTCTTAAATTGTTAGCATCACACCAGTCTTCTAAGTGGTTTGCACTATCTGCCAGTTGCCCCTGCTGTCGAAACAGAATGCTGTAAAGTGGTTTTCAAGATCCTTTTTTCATTTTGCCCCTTTTTTTAAAATTTTCAAATCCCTCTAAGACGCTTCACTGTACCTCAACTAACTTGTTTGATGCCATGGAGACAGTGAGAAAGAACTTATCTCAGGGGATAAGAACCAGGGTAGAATGGTGAAGAGCCATGGAGTTGCTGTGGTTTCAACAGTATGTGGGAAATAAAATAATGCAAATATTGTGTGTAGACCACTCTTTCAAAAGGTTAACTGTGAATGGAAAGAGATAGAGATTTTATTTAAGATGAAAGAGCTGTCACTGTATCTGTAAAGAAGCCAGTGAAAGAAGGTAGACATTATAGAAGACGTGAGGAACTTGATATATAGTGGTCCTGGTCACTCTTCCTGAAACAGAATTTCCCCTCAGTTTTTCATACCCTTGTTAATAGCAATAACTTGAATATATTGAATGTGTCACTCTATCAGATGTTAGAGGAAAAGAACTATGAAGTTCTTATTCCTGCTTTTGGAATTTACAGTCATAGCGTATGGTGTAAGATTAGGGATCATTCCTTCTTTGAGGGTGTTCTTTGTTAGGGTTTTAATGTGGCTTTTTTTTTTTCCTGAGAGTCATGATTTAATACACCTATCTGAATCACGTGGAGTGGAACTTCTTTTTAACCTTGGCATCAAGAACAGAAATAACCCCTGTTTTATAGGCTCTAGTCTTAGTAGTGGTTTCAGACTTCCATTGTTCAAGATGATAATAATGTTTAAGAAGGGTTGATATGATATCCAGCTAAATTCATGTAATGATCAGTTGTGTTATAATAGGATGGTTGGCTTGAGCCCAGAAAGAACTTTCAAAGGCAATGCAGAAATCTCCAGGTTAATGAGACTTCCTGATGAGTCAATTAATGCCACCGAATGTTTATCACAGTAGTCATTTAGTGGCTGCTACTAGTCTCAAGTGTACACAAAATTCTAATGAAGACTAATAACAGAGTCTTAAAAAAAAAACAAACAAACCAGGAACAAATGAGAAAAGGCTTGTAGGTATTTTTGGAAATAGCCTTCATAGTCTATAGTGAGTATTTGATAAATCACAGTATTAAAGAGTGTTTTCCATTTGGGGAGTGCCTTGTTCATAGTTTATAAAACACTATAATCAGTATTATTGCTTTTCACTACACAGGTGAGCCACAGGTAGAGGAGGTGTTACTATTATATTAGTATTCTATGGATTAGGAAATTGAGGTTCATCAATGTCAGTAATAAAAGCTGACACGTTGAAGGTTTGTTATGTACCAGACATGGGGTTTGGAAATTTACAGGTAGATTTATCTTTAACACTATCCTGTGCTATAAAGATTATGACTTGGATTTTGTGGTTGATAAAATTGCTGCTGCTGCCAAGTCACTTCAGTCGTGTCCAACTCTGTGCAACCCCATAGATGGCAGCCCACCAGGCTTCCCCGTCCCTGGGATTCTCCAGGCAAGAACACTGGAGTGGGTTGCCATTTCCTTCTCCAATGCATGAAAGTGAAAAGTGAAAGTGAAGTCACTGAGTCGTGTCCAACTCTCAGCGACCCCATGGACTGAAGCCTACCAGGCTCCTCTGGAAGTGGTTAAATAACTTATCCCGGGGTATATGACTGGTAAATTAGTCATGACTTAAACCAAGGTGGACTGACCCAGGGAAAGTTGGAAGCTTTGAGTAATGCACTGCTTCTTTAAGCTCTTTACACATGAGTTTTCTTTCTTCTCTGTGGCTTTTATAACCTCTAATTATAGCAAACTGTCACAAACAATTCATGACATAATACAGTTCTCTAAATACTCTCAAAAAAGTCAGTGGACTAAATATATTCATACTTTCAGTTGGCACATATGTTATTTTAGTGTCCACACAGTGACTGGTTCTTCTCTCAGGGTTTTTGTTTGTTTTTCATATGGGAGAATTAAAAGAGATACTGTCTAATGAAGTGAATATTGGAACTTATCAACTGGAGTCAATGTATATTTTTCCTTTGGAAATATTCTGTATTCTATACCAAAAGAAATAAAATTCACTGTAGAAGTGATTTATCATGAAATATTTGAGAAACACATGATAAATTTATATAGCACTTGACAAGCTCATTCTTAAAGATACTTAATGAAACTTTTAATTGGTATGTGTCAATATATATAACTATTTCTATGATATGATTTTCAAATATATCTGAGAAAAATGCTAACCATGTTGCCGTATAATAATCTGCTTTTAATAGTTAATGGGTCATCTCTATCATGGGGTGGGGGGCTCCTCGGTGGCTCAGTGGTAAAGCATCCTGCAATGCAGGACACACTGGAAGCACAGGTTTGACCCCTGGGCTGGGAAGATCTCTTGAAGGATGGCATAGCAGCCCACTCCAGTGTTCTTGACTAGAGATTCCCATGGACAGAGCCTGGCGGGCTACAGTCCATAGGGTTGCAAAGATTCGAACACGGCTGAAGTGACTGAGCATGCATGTGTGCGTCCCCGTCATGCCAGGAGGTTATCTGGTCAGATGTGTAGCTGTTGACTGGGACATTAGCTCATGTACTGCTTTGACCAACAGCCTCCACTGGGACATGTAGTGCACTCAGCTGTTGCTGGAATACGCTGTGAACCTTGCCTTAGGATTTGAATGTAGTATTAGGCTGATGGGAAAGTTTTAGATGAAAGTTTAGCCTTAAATTGGTTTTCCAGTCATATCTGAAACAAGCAAGGATAATATCAACAGAATACTTAAAAGTGAAAATGAGGAGATATATGTGTATATATTTAATTTTATTTTGGAAAAAAATTATGATGTCACAATTCAGTTCAGTTCAGTTGCTCAGTTGTGTCCAACTCTTTGCTACCCCATGAACCGCAGCACACCAGGCTTCATCACCAACTGTAGGATTCTACCCAAACCCGTGTCCATTGAATTGGTGATGCCATCCAATTATCTCATCCTCTGCCGTTCCCTTCTCTGCTTGCCCTCAATCTTTCCCAGCATCAGGGTCTTTTCCAGTGAGTCAGCTCTTCGCATCAAGTGGCCAAAGTATTGGAGTTTCAGCTTCAGCATCAGTCCTTCCAAGGAACAGCCAGGACTAATGTCCTTTAGGATGGACTGGTTGAATCTCCTTGCAGTCCAAGGGACTCTCAAGAGTCCTCTCCAACACCATAGTTCAAAAACATCAATTCTCCGGCGCTCAGCTTTCTTCACAGTCCACCTCTCACATCCATACATGACTACTGGAAAAACCATAACCTTGACTAGACGGAACTTTGTGGACAAAATAATGTCTCTGCTTTTTAATATGTTGTCACAAGAGTTCCAAAACCAGTGAGAATTTCCATGTATCCAACCCCCAGCTTGCCCTCTGGTGACATCTTTTATAACTATACTATGCTATCTTAATTTAATAAAAAGTTGAAAAGAATAGTGGCCTGAATATCAACCAGTTTTGAAAACTTTGAAATTTAATACCTTTTTCTCAATAGTAGATGAAAATTACTGAAACTTTCTGATACAACAAAAATCTATCTAAAAAAAAAAACTTGTTTATTTTTGTAAAACTTAAATGGACTTTTAAAAACACATTTATTTATTTATTTTGATGGTGCTGAGTGTTGCTCTGCACCAGCTTTCTCTAGTTGCCGTGAGCAGGCCCTTCTCTTCCTTGCAGTGTGGATGCTTTTCATTGCTGTGGCTTCTCCTGTTGAGGAACACAGGCCCTAGGTGTGTGGGCTTCAGTATGTGTGGCATATGGGCTTAGTTTGTTCCATGTGGAATCTTCAAGACCAGGGATCAAACCCATGTCCCCAGCATTGGCAGGTGGATTCCCATCCACTGTGCCACCAGGGAAGCCCTTGTTTATGTTTTATCTTAAAAAAAAAAAAAATTGAAGAAGGCAAAGTTTTTTTTTTTTTTTTTTAACTTTTAATTTTAAAAGAAACAAAGTCTCTCGAAGTGCATCATTCTAATGTGCCACAATCTGTTTATATGTTTTCCAGTGACAGACATTTAGGTTGCTTCTGTTTTTTATTTTGAATAATGGTTCTGAGAACTTTTGTGTATAATTGTTATGTTTTCAATTCTCTTGGGTATATACCTCAGAGTAGCATTACTGGATTATGTGGTAACTCTGTGTTTAATAATTTGAGGGAGGACCTGCCAAACTGTTTCCCAAAGAGGCCATAGTATTATATAATCTCACCTGCCTTGTTTGAAGTTTCCAATTTCACCTCATTGTTGCCAGTCATTCTTAATGTCTATCTTTTGGACATGGAACAACAGACTGATTCCAAATAGGAAAAGAGTATGTCAAGGCTGTATATTGTCACCCTGCTTATTTAACTTATATGCAGAGGACATCATGAGAAACACTGGGCTGGAAGAAGCACAAGCTAGAATCAAGATTGCCGGGAGAAATATCAATAACCTACATATGCAGATGACACCACCCTTATGGCAGAAAGTGAAAAGGAGCTAAAAAGCCTCTTGCTGAAAGTGAAAGTGGAGAGTGAAAAAGTTGGTTTAAAGCTCAACATTCAGAAAATGAAGATCATGGCATCCGGGCCCATCACTTCATGGGAAATAGACGGGGAAACAGTGGAAACAGTGACAGGCTTTATTTTTTTGGGCTCCAAAATCACTGCAGATGGTGACTGTAGCCATGAAATTAAAAGATGCTTACTCCGTGGAAGGGAAGTTGTGACTAACCTAGATAGCATATTCAAAAGCAGAGACATTACTTTGTCAACAAAGGTCTGTCTAGTCAAGGCTATGCTGTTTCCAGTGGTCATGTATGGATGTGACAGTTGGACTGTGAAGAAAGCTGAGCGTCCAAGAATTGATGCTTTTGAACTGTGGTGCTGGAGAAGACTCTTGAGAGTCCCTTGGACTGCAAGGAGATCCAACCAGTCCATTCTAAAGGAGATCAGTCCCGAGTGTTCTTTGGAAGGAATGATGCTAAAGCTGAAACTCTAGTACTTTGACCACCTCATGCGAAGAGTTGACTCATTGGAAAACTCTGATGCTGGGAGGGATTGGGGGCAGGAGAAGGGGACCTCAGAGGATGAGATGGATGGATGGCATCACTGACTTGATGGATGTGAGTCTGAATGAACTCCAGGAGTTGGTGATGGACAGGGAGGCCTGACGTGCTGCAATTCATGGGGTCGCAAAGAGTCGGACACGACTGAGCAACTAAACTGACTGATTGGTCTTGTTGATTTAGCCACATTAGTGAACATGAGTGGTATCTCTTTGTAGCTTTAGTTTTCATTCCTCTGATGACTAATAACATTGAACATCTTTTCAAGGATTTAGTGGTCATCTGTTTATCTTCTTTGGAGACGTGTCAGTTCATATCCTTTGCTCAGTTTTTCATTTGGCTTCTTTTTAATGTTGAACTATTCTCTTATCAGAGGTATGATTTGAAAATACTTTTTGCCATTCTGTGGGTTGTCTTCACTTTCTTGATATTGGCCTTGTATACGGCATAATGTTGTGCTCCAGTTTCATTCTTTTACCAGTTGTACTTGCACCATTTATTGAAAAAAAACTATTTGTTTCTTTTTTATTTGGATTGTCAACCTTGCAGAAAAGCACTTTACTATAAATGAAGGGTTTATTTTTGAACTCTCAATTCTATTCCATTGATCTATATGTCTGCCTTATGTCAGTACTGCAGTTTTAATTACTAGAGCTTTGTAATAAATTTTAAAGTTGGGGAAACCAAGTTGCACAAGTTTCTTTTGTTTTGGCTATTCTGGGTTCTTGTATATCTATAACAACTTTGGCATCAGCTTATCAATTTAGCAAAAAAAAAAAAAAGAGAGATTACATTAAAACTATAGAGAAATTGTCATTTTTAACTACATTAAATCTTTCAATCTATGAACATGGTGGAGAAGGCAATGGCACCCCACTCCAGTACTCTTGCCTAGAAACTCCAATGGACAGAGGAGCCTGGTGGGCTGCAATCCATGGGGTCACTACGAGTTGGACACGGCTGAGCGACTTCACTTTCACTTTTCACTTTGATGCATTGGAGGAGGAAATGGCAATCCACTCCAGTATTCTTGCTTGGAGAATCCCAGGGACGGGGGAGTCTCTGGGGTTGCACAGGGTCGGACAGGACTGAAGTGACTTAGCAGCAGCAGCATGAACATGGAATATCTTTCTATTAGTCAGAAATTCATTAATTTCTTTCACTAATGTTTTGTAGTTTTCATTGTAATATCTTCTAATTCTTTTGTTAAATTTACCCTATACCAATCTTTTTTGCTATTATTAAAAATAGAAATTTTTTCTCTCAATTTCATTTTTCAAGTTGTTCATTGCTAATGTACAGGAATAGATTTGATTTTTGTATATTTATGTTACTGAACTTGTTTA
Source organism: Redunca redunca (assembly GCA_006410935.1). Classification (NCBI taxonomy): domain Eukaryota; kingdom Metazoa; phylum Chordata; class Mammalia; order Artiodactyla; family Bovidae; genus Redunca; species Redunca redunca. The sequence goes on along the minus strand of SJYQ01094031.1, from coordinate 140,714 downwards.
TTAGTTCTCAAAAGTTTTTGGTTGTTTCTGCTGGATTTTCTATATATAGTATTTTGTCTTCTGTGAATAGAGTTATGGTTCTTTTCTATATCATTCTGCTCAGTTCACTGTGTCAAAATACTATATGGCTTAAACAACAGACATTTATTCTTCATAGTTCTAGAGGCAGGGAAATATAAGATCAATTCAATGTATGGAGACGGCTCTCTTCTTAACTTGCATATGGCTTCCTTCTTACTGGAGCTTCACATGGTGGAGAGAGATCTGATCTCTTCTGATAATGATGCTAGTCTCTTTATGGGATCATCACCCTCATGATTTTTTCTAAATCCTAATTACCTTCCACCTTCTAATATTATCACATTGTGGGGTTAGGCCTGCAATATGTGAATTTTGTGAGTGATGGAGATGGACACAAGCATTCAGTCCATAACAATTTCAAGTCTGGAGGCCTGTTATTTCTTTTTCTTAACTAATTTTGAAAATTTGATTTTTATAACGCATACAATAAAATTTAATTGTAACAGGTTTTAAAAAAAGCAGTGTATTCATTTGGGCATCTCTTATGATCCATATTTTCAGTACAGTGATGGATGAACCTGGAAAGCAGATTGTGTTCATTTTGCTGGTACAGTTGTCAGCAAAAACCTATTGAATGTAACATTATTTACAGGAATGTAGTAGGAATTGTGGAAGTTATGGGGGAAAAATGAGGTCTGTTCACTAACTTAATTTTATAGAGAAGCCAAGTTTCAACATGCTTGGAATATCTCCAAAGAAAGTGCAATACCAAATACAAATTCAATGGAGTGTGGGAAAACTAAACTGTTCCTGCACACCGAGGTATTAATAAATAACACAAATGTGGAAATGGCAGAACACAATCTCATTCTTTTAAAGAATGGACGGAATTTGGCAGTGAAGGTGAATAAAGCAGAAATTATTCTGTATAGAAACTGGCATGAATAACGTAACATCTAGGAACTTTTTTTAAACTTTATTGAAATCTAAAACAAGAAATAAATCATACAGAGGAATAAATATAGTTTGAGGAAGACTGAAAAAAAGACTAATAATATATATTTTGTAGTAAGATGGATATAAAGAGGATAATTTTAAGAAAAATTGGAGAGAAGAGTGGTAAGAGAACTTCAGGGGAACAAAAAAATAACTCTTGGTGAAAGATTGATCATGGCAGAATAAAAGGGAAGTAACGAAAGGTTGTTGCTGAATCACACAAAGACGCCAGGATTCTTGGCCTCCGGAGGAGAATCCAGTGCCAGAGATGAGGCTTGATCGCTCAGACCTTTTGTGTAATTAAGTTTTATTAAAGTATAAAGGAGATAGAGAAAGCTTGTGACATAGACATCAGAAGAGTGTAGAAAGAGTACCCACTTGCTAGTTGTAGCAATGGAGTTATATGAATCCAAAGAATGTCTGGAGATTGTAAAGACCTCACCAGACCTACTCCCATAATTTACATTTAAAGATAACAGAATTAGTCAGAAGGTTTAATCCAGAGACTGTCCTCAGGCAGGATACATTATTATTATATAATCCTTGTAAAGACCAGACCTACTCCCATAATTTATATTTTAAAATAACAGGATTAGCCAGAAGGTTTAATCCAGAGACTGTCCTCAGGCACGATACATTATTGTTATATAATCCAAAGGAATGTAGAGGGAAGAAAAGTTTGTCCTTTCTTCCTCCTTGGAATTCCAGACCCCTCTCTCCTTGGGGACCCCTGGACTTCTTATAAACCTGCCTAGGAAATGACTCTCTCAGTAATGGTGAAAACAACTAATACTGCCAAGGTAAAATATGAGGGCCTATGAATTGCTCCAAGTCCCAAAGCTATGAATGCCAGAGCTTGGATTTAAACTTTCTGACCCCAAACATGCTGCATTTCAGGAGTAACTATGGAGAACTGTGGACTTTATTACACTCCCTAAATCTTCACAAGCATGCTATTTATCCCACTGATGTTTCCCAATAGAGTGTTTTAAATTATATATCTATATATATATTACTGAAGTGTACTTTATAATACAATAAAGGACAGAAATGGTATGTACCTAACAGAAGCAAAAGATATCAAGAAGATGTAGGAAGAATACACAGAAGAACTATACAAAAAAGATCTTAATGACCCAGATAACTACAATGGTGTGATTATTCACCTACAGCCAGACATCCTGGAATGTGAAGCCAAGTAAGCCTTAAGAAGCATGACTACGAACAAAGCTAGTGGAGGTGATGGAATTCCAGTTGAGCTATTTCAGAACCTAAAAGGTGATGCTGTGAAAGTGCTGCACTCAATCTGCCAGCAAATTTGGAAAACTCAGCAGTAGCCACAAGACTGGAAAAGATCAGTTTTCATTCCATTCCCAAAGAAAAGAAATGCCAAAGAATGCTCAAACTACTGCACAATTGTACTCATCTCACATGCTAGCAAAGGTAGTGCTCAAAATTCTCCAAGACAGGCTTCAACACTACATGAGCTGTGAAATTCCAGATGTTCAAGGTGGATTTAGAAAAGGCAAAGGAAATGGAGATCAAGTTGCTAACATCTGTTGGATCATAGAAAAAACAAGAGAGTTCCAGTAAAACATCTACTTCTGCTTTATTGTCTATGCCAAAGCCTTTTACTGTATGGATCACAATAAACTGGAAAATTCTTCAAGAGATGGAATACCAGACTACCTGACCTGCCTCCTGAGAAATCAGTATGCAGGTCAGGAGGCAACAGTTAGAACTAGACATGGAACAACAAACATTCCAAGTCAGGAAAGGAGTACATCAATGATATACATTGCCACCCTGTTTATTTAACTTTTGCCAGAGTCCAGCGCCAGTGGATCCAGGGTAATTCAAAGTGGGGATGGAATTAATTGCTTAATTAAAGATATAGAGGGAGATTAGAAAGAAATAGCATAGTAGGAAAATTAGTGGAGAAAAAGAGGTTGAATAACTTGGTTTACGTGGGATACCAATAAAGCTTCAAGACAAGAAGCTTGTACCACCTACGTAGGCCACTGGCGCCCACTTGAATATCAGAGGGTGCCCCGCCTTGGGCTCCCTTTCACATGGAACTTAAATGCCAGGGCAAAATTAGCAGGCTTGGCGAGCACCCACGCTCCAGATGCGAATTCAGCCAGAAAAACGGAGAACAAGAAAGAACGACACGGGGGAATAAGTCTTTCCAGAAACTGATCCGATTTCTTTATTTTTTAGGTTTGCTTATATACCTTTTGTTACACATAGAAACAAATGGAAATTTTAAAGTCACGCAGGGGTCAGCAGTCCTGACCTTTATCAAAATCAGGTGCTTCACATAAATGTATTAAAAAAAAAAGGTCTTATGGGTTTTACATCATCTTCTGGCCATGAGGCCTGCTGACATTTTACGACCCTTTCTTTCTGATAATGGTCAGGTAACCAGAAAACTTATTTTTTCCAAGGGTGTTTTTTCTTAAACCAGGCACCACCCTCCAAAGGTACCAGATAAAGTTGCATTCCTATAGGGTGAGGGTGTAGTGGGTTACACCTAAGAAAGGAATTTACTTAGCCTAAGGTTTAACATGATTAATCTTAAAGGTTAATACTTATTTCTCCTATATGCTAGTTATATTCATTATAAGGGCAGGGAATATGGAGATTTAGCAGCAAACATCAGCCCAACAAATGAAAACCCTTCACCAATGTTCCCCTTAAGCTCTATTTAGTCTTAAGAGAGTGATAAAGTTACATTTTTATATAGCAAGGACACAGTGATTTATAACAAAGTACAGTGATCTGTAACAAAAGAGAAAATTCATTAACTCAAAACCTCTAGTATTGCTAACATCAAAAACTACTATATTTCCTTTTTTATATTCCAAATACATTAATATATTCCCAGGTGCCTAAGGATATGGAGGCCTGGAGGCAATCATTGACTCAATAATGAGAAAAACCCTATGCTAATTAAGATTTTCAAAATACTCCAAGCTCTCTGTGCTGTTTATGGTTGAGAGGTAGTAAACAATCATGTGCATTGTGGCATGAGTGTGGATACTCCTGTCACACAAGCTAGTCTGCCAGCAGAGAGGTTTGACCTGAGACACCCTTGTCACACCCAGGAATTTTTATTGACTAGAGTTGCAAGTTTACTCCTTCTCTGAGAGAACCGGTGGGGAACAGCCTCCCATAAAGTCAGAGGTGTAGGTGAGAGCACGAAACAGTAAAGTAGGTAGACTCTGGTTTGGGGGGTAGATGCTTGGGAACAGGGGGTTTCCTGAGGCTCAATCCCACCTTTGCGTATGCTGCAGCCTCCTTCTTCATGACCTTTGCCATGGGCAGAGTTCCTCATGCTGGCTTCCGGCAAACTTCTATGCAGAGTACATTATGTGAAATGCCAGGCTGGTTGAAGCACAAGGTGGAATCAAGATTGCTGGGAGAAATATCCATAACGTCAGATGTGCAGATGACACCACCCTTATGGCAGAAAGTGAAGAAGAACTAAAGAACCTCTTGATGAAGGTGAAAGAGGAGAGTGAAAATGTTGGTTTAAAACTCAACATTCTGAAAATTAAGGTCATGGCATCTGGTCTCATCAGTTCAGTTTAATTCAGTTCAGTCACTCAGTTGTGTTCCACTCTTTGTGACCCCATGAATCGCAGCACACTAGGCCTCCCTGTCCATCACCAACTCCTGGAGTTCAGTCATGTCCATCGAGTTGGTGATGCCATCCAGCCATCTCATCCTTTGTTGTCCCCTTCTCCTCCTGCCCCCAATCCCTCCCAGCGTCAGAGTCTTTTCCAATGAGTCAACTCTTCGCGTGAGGTGGCCAAAGTACTGGAGTTTCAGCTTTAGCATCATTCCAGAACACCCAGGGCTGATCTCCTTCAGAATGGACTGGTTGGATCTCCTTGCAGTCCAAGGGACTCTCCAGAGTCTTCTCCAGCACCACATTTCAAAAGCATCAATTCTTCAGCATTCAGCTTTCTTCACAGTCCGACTCTCACATCCGTACATGACCACTGGAAAAACCATAGCCTTGACTAGATGGACCTTTGTTTGCAAAGTAATGTCTCTGCTTTTCAATATGCTATCTAGGTTGGTCATAACTTTCCTTACAAGGAGCAAGTGTCTTAATTTCATGGCTGCAGTCACCATCATCACTTCATGGCAAATAGATGGGGAAATAGTGGAAACAGTGGCAGACTCTATCTTTTTGAGCTCCAAAATCCCCACAGATGGTGACTACAGCCATGAAATTAAGACACTTGCTCCTTGGAAGAAAAGCCATGACCAACCTAGACAGCGTATTCAAAAGCAGAGACATTACTTTGCTGCCAAAGTCCGTCTAGTCAAAACTATGGTTTTTCCAGTAGACAATTATGGAAGTGAGAATTGGACTATAAAGAAAGCTGAGTGCCGAAGAATTGATGCTTTTGAACTTTGGTATTGAGAAGACTCTTTAGAGTCCCTTTACTGCAAGGAAATCAAGCCAGTCAATCCTAAAGGCATATTCATTAGGAGGACTGATGCTGAAGCTGAAACTCCGGTACTTTGGCCACCTAATATGAAGAACTGACACCTTGGAAAAGATCCTGTTGCTGGGAAAGATTGAAGGTGGGAGGAGAAGGGGACATCAGAGGATGAGATAGTTGGATGTCATCAATGACTCGATGGGCATGAGTTTGAGTAAGCTCTGGGAATTTATGATGGACAGGTAGCCTGGTGTTCTGCAGTCCTTGTGGTCGCAAAGAGTCAGACACAACTGAGTGACTGAACTGAAGTGAAATTTATAATAGAGGAGTCAGATCTCTTCATAAATTCTAAAGGTTGTAGCTCATTCTAGAGGTTGGTGCTCATGAAAAGTAGGAAAAAAGAAAAAAATCGAGCATTTATATTAAAAATTTACATGAATGTATTGTAATCCGTAATATGCAACTTGTGTTTTCATTAGCATCTTGTGACCCTGTCATGCCAATTTGGACTCCCATGGCTAATCATACTTCAGAAGCAGAGTGTAACTGATATATTGTACTCCATTTCTATCATTTAACATGAGAATTCCTTTACCTACTTTATGTATTCATTTCTTCATTCAGCAATTATTCATGTCATGTTTACTACATCCTAAACTCTATGAAGAGAAATTAAGACTTTGGGAAAATAAAAAGGCAGCTAGCTCAGACCAATTGTCTTGGCACCCTGTCTAGTTATCACTCTGCTTACTTTCAAAAGTGTCCCAATTTGGGGTGGTAAAGTATATGGTTACCCATGGAATACATCAAAATTCGTATTTTGGGTAAAATTTCAGTTTGAAGGCATATCCCCTATCTTCAGCATTACTACTGAAGAACTGAAGTGGAAAATGCTAAGTTTGTAAATGACCATGGCTGAGGTTTTTCCAGTAGTCATGTATGGATATGAGAAATGAACCATTAACAAGGCTGAGAGCTGAAGAATTGATGCTTTTGAATTGTGGTGCTGGAGAAGACTCTTGAGAGTCACTTGGACTGCAAGGAGTTCAAACCAGTCAATCCTAAAGGAAATCAATCCTGAATATTCATTGGAAGGACTGATTCTGAAGCTGAAGCTCCAATACTTTGGCCACCTCATGCGAAGAGCTGACTCACTGGAAAAGACCCTGATGCTGAGAAAGATTCAAGGCAGGCAGAGAAGGGGGCAGCAGAGGATGAGATGGTTAGATAGCATCACTGACTCCATGGACATGAATCTGAGCAAATTCCAGGAGATAGTGAAGAACAGCAAAGCATGGCCTGCTATAATCCTGGGGTCACAAAGAGTGGGACACAACTTAGTGACTGAGCAAGAAAAAGTATATGAATGACACAATTTTATAGTAAGTAAAGATTGAACTCCAATAAAACTATTTCAAACTAGAAGTGAAGAGGTTTGGTAATTAAAAAAACAGGAAAATACTGATTTTACACTTATGACATGGTATATTTCTACTTTTTAAAAAACCAGTTAAATAAGACCTTTTTTCCCTCTTTCAGTTGATTGCTAACGTTTTAGCAGAAACGTGTTATGAGTTACTTTTGTATGCAAAGGCTTATGATAAACGATTAACCTGGCAGAATCCATGAGCTGATAAATAAGTAAGATACAGCTTTCAATTAACATTCTTTGTTTACAGGGTAGAAAATCCTTTACTAGACCTTTTACATGACTTGTTTTAGGAAAAGACTTGGTAGAAATAGGAAAAAACTATGATTAGTAATAGAAAATACTGAATAAAAAAATGAAAGGTAACATTCACCAAGCACTTACTGTATTCCAGGCACAATTTTAAATGCTTGTACTAACTCATTTATCCACACAAGCCGTGATGCTACTATTTTAATCCCAGAAATGAAGAAAATTAGACACAGAATACTTAACTTGAAGGCCCACTCAATTGGTGACTTAAACCAGATTTTTTGGACCCATAGGCTATGCTTTTAAATATTGCCTGACACTTCTCATGTGTTCTTAGGTGCCCATTTACACTTAATAATCATGATTTGTTATTGTTGTTTAGTCTCTATGTCATGTCCAACTCTTTTGCAACTCCACGGGCTGTAGCCTACCAGGCTCTTCTGTCCATGGGATTTCCCAGGCAAGAATACTGGAGTGGGTTGACATTTTTTTCTCCAGGGGAATCTTCCTGACCCAAGGATCAAATCCATATCTCCTGCATTTGCAGGAAGATTCTTTACCAGTGAACCACCAGGAAAGCACCAATAATCACGATACTGTCATACATTTTTAGAATATTTTGTGGTTAACTACGTCCTTGTCTGCATAGTCTGTTAGTTTTTTTCTTTCTCTCATCCTCCGCCAGTCTCACTCACACATGCAGACACATGCACACACACATACACATTACATATGTATGGAAAGATCTTGTGAAGCAGAACACATTAAGATACTTTATTTTATGTATGGATATGTTTGTGTGGTTTGTCCTAAGTTTTTCAGTTAAGCAGTGGAACAAATGTTGGCTCAAGCTTAGTTCTTTGTAGTCTACGAGCTTGTCATTCTACAATGTAGGGATCACGGGAGCAACATGCTGAAATCTTTGTCACATTGGACCCTCGGAAAAATCCTCCTTGGCAACCTAAAAACAAAAACCACCTTTTATTCTTGGATATTTTCCCATTCTATAGTAACTCTGTAAACTTTTATGCTGATACAATGAACCCATCAAAATTAGGCTGATACCTCACTCTCATTTTCCATCTGTGAAATAGTGGTCATGTTAGGACTTACCTGTATGCTTGTAGTCAGAAATAGAATAACTAACACACTTGTAGAGCACACAAAACAGTGTCTGTCACTCTGTTTTTATCTCATGTTATGAATAAGGACTGAATTTTAAAAAATGTGAGCAGGTTGTGAGAAATCATCCTCCTTACTGGAAATAACTTCCAATGCACAGGTGCTTCTGATGTCCAGAAAACAAAGTATTGTTTCTGTGCTAATTATAGACAGATACTGTCAATGACAAACATGTATTTGAGGAAAGACCTCTATTCAGTGAGTAGTTTGAAAAAGCACAAAGTGTATTTTAAGAAGTTCATTTCTTCAATGAGTTCATACTCTCCCATCTATTAAAAAGACATTATTTTTATCAGGACCTGAAGAGGACTGGGGGCTGGCAATGGAGGACTGATGTTTATTGGAGTATAGAGTTTCATTTTTGCAAGATGAAAAGTGTTCTAGAGATGGATTCACAGCACTATGAATGTTCTTACTACTAAACTGTGCACTTGACAATGATTGTGATGGTAAATTATATGTTATGTATATTTTATTGAAATTAAAAACTTAAAAATACATATTTTACTCTTTTTTACTCTTCCTTATTTCATTCCAGCACAAAATTGTAGAAGTTAAAAAAGATACACAGGAATAAATATCACATGAATCAGAAAGTTATCAAATAACAAATTATGTCTGCAATAAAGGAGCCTTGACAGGTAGTCCTTCCTACACCTCCCACCCCAAAAGACTGAACAGAAAACTGATGTAAAAGGCTGATGAGCAGAAGTAAGATAGGCAAGTACTTCATAAAAGGGGGGGGGGGAAGAGTACAAACAGAACACAGGTTAAAAATTCACTAGTGAAAAATCCATTCTATAAACCTGAGAAATTGCTAGAGTTGGATTAAAAGATCTTTTATTTATATGGGTAAAAACTATTGTTTCTTTTCAGCCCCTTTTCTTTCTTTTCATTTCCCTTTAGTCCCTCCTTCCATTTCTTTCTTGTCAAAATATCCAGTCAAACTTGATTTTCCAATGATGCTTTATGCTATCAAGCTAGTTAGCAAAGACTAGTTTTGCTTGTTGTGCCACAAAAAAAGTAAGAGCAACTCTTAGACTATGGGCACATGTATTTGTAAAGAATTGGCAGGCTATTTTCACAGCAGGGCAAGTAAGAAAATTAAGATGTCTATGGAATTCTTGTCTGTGACTCTTGTATTTTGGTGTAATAGTGCTATCACTGTACTTGAAATTTTATTTGCATGTATTTACTTATCTATGTCAAATTAGAAATGAAGTGAAATATTTTTGAAGTCTTTTAACCCATTTTACTAATGTGTGTGGGTGTGTTTATTTAAACTATTTACAAATTCATATCAGCTTGGGCACTGAAGAAACGATGCTAAATGGCAATTCTTAACATATTGGGGTCATAGACCCTTTTGAGTGTGTATTCAGAATACCTATGAACACATCTAAAATTGCATGCAGTTTCAGGTCATCTAGGAAGTGTTTGGAACACATTCATATAGCCTGTGAACTACTTGGACACCATAAAACCTACTAGACTAAGAGAAAAGAGAAAATAGAAGGAAGACCTTGTCAGAGATTCAGATGAATAACCAAGAAAAAGCAATTAATTGCTTTAAGTGATGAAGTTTTTTAAAATTTGCCTTTAGAATACATTTTAATAGTGTGTGGTTTTAGCACATAGTTATACAACATTTAGAAAAGTAAAATTATGTATATATATATACATATATATATATGATGAATCATGGTCTCTTTAGTTTTGTACATTTGTTCCATTAAATTATATTCATGTATATAAACATGAAAGACTTTATTGTCTTGGGCTCCAAAATCACTGCAGATCGTGACTGTAGCCATGAAATTAAAAGATGTTTGCTCTTTGAAAGAAAACCTATGACCAACCTGGACAGCATATTAAAAAGCAGAGAGACATTACTTTGCTGACAAAGGTCCATCTAATCAAAGCTATGGTTTTTCCAATAGACATGTATGGATGTGAGAATTGGACTCTAAAGAAAGCTGAGCACCGAAGAATTGATGCTTTTGAGCTGTGGTATTGGAGAAGACTCTTGAGTATTTCTTGGACTGCAAGGGGACCCAACCAGTCCATCCTAAAGATCAGGCCTGGGTGTTCGTTGGTAGGACTGATTTTGAAGCTGAAACCCCAATACTTTGGCCACCTGATGTGAAGAGCTGACTCATTTCAAAAGACCCTGATGCTGGGAAAGTTTGAGGGCAGGAGGAGAAGGGGACAATAGAGAATGGGATGGTTGGATGGCATCACTGACTCGATGGACATGAGTTTGAGTAAGCTCTGGGAATTGGTGATGGACTGGGAAGCCTGGCGTTCTGCAGTCCATGGGATCGCAAAGAGTCAGACACGATGAAGTATAAACATGATATAAACATGTATCCTTGATACCCTGTATGATTTGAATAAATTTTTTACTTTCTAATATTGTTTAGGTCATGGGAAGTATAGTTCTGAATATGGAGAAAATCTTTTTCACTTCATCAAAATTCAGAACCTTCTTTATAGCCTTATATCTTGATAAAATTTATTCATCAGGATCCTTCTATTGGTAAACAGGTGAAGAAGTCTACCCAATAAAACCAGCCAAGAAGATTAACTAATGTGATAAGTCTTAGATGAAAAATATACATTTGATCACTGTGTATACTGGGATCTACTGGAGGAAGCAGCTGGTTGGTAGATCACACTTCTGGGTTGTGTTTTAGATAGGCTAAGGCTATAAAGTATGAAACGAAAAGACAAACCAACTTGGCACCAAGAAGTATTACATTTTGTATGTTTTTAACTTTTGTGAGATGTGGCTCAGGAGAAATATTTCTTGATAATATCATGTAAATTGAGGTGTAAAAGGAAAGAAAAGCAAATAGAAATCTTTAAGGAAAAATAGAAATAGAAAGAACGATTCTATATTAATAATGTATGTTAAATAGATCTTGGAGAACATATTGAATAGCTTCTTGCTACCATAGTTCTAAAAGGTTTGCTTCCTACAAAAGGAAGATGACAAACAAAATCAGGAGTTGAACATGGAGTTGAAACCTAACCACTAAATTTGACTGCTTAATAATTTTCTACCAAATACTAAATTTAAGGTTAATAAATATTTGTTAATATTTTGGGGGTGACTGGAAAAAGGATAGAAATGGTATGTTTATTCATTCATTTATTTTTTAATTTTTATTTTTACCTTATTTTGCTTTGCAATACTGTATTGGTTTTTATTTTTAAGAATAATCACAGAATCTTAAAAACAAAGGTGTAGGAGAAAAGCGATAAAATCACAGATCGAAGGGATGTATACATATATGCTTGTTTCTGTGATATTTTGTTATTTCCTTGAAAATTATGATCAAAATAAAAATAATTTTTAAGAGACTGCAGATGGTGACTGCAGCCAAGGAATTAAAAGACACTTGGTCTTTGGAACAAAAGCCATGACAAACCTATACAGCATATTAAAAAGGAGAGAGCTATCACTTCGTTGAAAAAGCTTCATTGTCATGGTCTTTGGAGACGGGGACCTGGGGACTGGAGTGGATGAGAAGGACGCAGGGGACCCAAGTCTCTAGTGAAACAAGGGTGCCTTATTTGCAGAAATGCATGTTTATATATCTTCATACAAGGCAGCTTTAGGCAGTAAAAAAAAAAACTGAGCAAAAACAAAGCCAAGCAAATAACAATCTTCAAAGGGCCAGAAAGCATTCTATATCCTGAGTAAGAGGGGCATAACTGAATAGATTACATTTAAGTAAGGTCACTGAAGGGAGTCCCTGAAAGGAATCCAAGCAGGTGCCCCTTCTCATGATCTCAGTCCTCAGAACTGCATGCAGCTCTGCTTGTTCCTGTTTTCCAGGAACTGATAAAGAATAGAGAATCCTTGAGAAATGGCACACAAAAGAAAAGAGTAACATATTAGATCCCTTAAAGCTGAACATCCCCTGACAATTCCCCCTTTTTTATTTTTTCACAATTGGGGGTCACTGTAGATAGTTTTGTGAAGAAGGCCCTGAGCAATTGAGTTTGTTTAGTCTGAACAATTTTAGTTGAAAGGCATCGGTATACTAAAAATGTAATCACCAGGACAATTATCAGTGTTATAGTTCCAGATCCGATATTATATGTAATGCTTTGAAAACATCCTCGAGGGTCCAGCCCAGACAATTGATCAGTTAGATGTTCAGCTAAGGTTTCCAAATAGTTGGAAGAGGGTAGACTCTTAGAGAAGGTTTCAAAATTTTCCTTTTGCAACAATTGTACATTTAAAGAAGCATTATTATGTATATCTTACAGATGAAATTTGATTTGTTCCCAATTGTAAGCACTATGGTTGAATCAAACAGGAGTGATACAAAATTGAGTAGAATTCCAATCACAATTTAATAATATTTGTTTTTGTAAATCTATTAATTGATCTCCAACTCATTGGATGGCTGTTTTTAATTTCTGAATTTTATCCTGAACTTCTTCATGTATCTGAACCTGAGTGGCCCACATAGTATGAGCATCTTTAGTCCAATTTTGAATGAAGTTTCGTGTTTGAATTGAAGTTTGTAAAGCAATGCTTGCGACAACAGCAGTGGTGCAAATGGCTGTTGACCCCCAAATGCCAAGAATTAACCATCCAACGAATCGCTTAGTTTGTCAGAGTAATTTAGTGAGTAACTGGGAAGCAAGTTTTGCCATGGGACCCTCTTCCCAGGGTTGTTGGAGATCTACTGGTATCCATAGACCACATCGAGATTGAAGGATCAAAAGGGATTCGTTTTTTAGAGAAATAGAGGAATTAAGACAAGTATACAATATGCAATCTATACAGGTCACAGAACGTAAAGTCTATTAAATTGTAAGTTTCTTATGGCTATAACAAAAAGAAGGGGAACACAAGCTTGTATAAAATATATGATTATAACAGAAGGAATAATTATTATGACTACCACTGGTCTCTGTGAAATATCTAGTCCAAGTTCCAAGTTTTTCAGTACTTGCAGCAAGTTTTCAGATGTCCCATTGTTCAGACCCAGTTCATTTATTGAGGACGATTTGAGGGCAAGAAGGTGCCATTTTGCCACCAAGCCAGCCAAGGAGTCCATTGTCATGGAAGTGTTTCATTGAACTATTGGAAATCTTCTATGCTACTTGAGTTACATAATCACATATAGCACTATTAATATCATCTGAGCAGTTAGATAGCCATATACCATGGGGTCCCCAATCAACAATGGTGTAATTGGCCATAAACATTAATTTCCCTGATTTAGCTTGACATCTATCCCAATAAACAGGAGTATATTTAAAGTCCTTATAAGTAAACCCCTTACATTCCAACTTTTGTCCTTTTCTTAGAGTTTTGGTAGTATTGACATGGTTTTCATAAAAGGACAGGACAGTAAACAGTCCAAGCGATGTGTGGAAGTTCTTTTTTGGAGGCAGGACGAAAGCCCATGTTTGTTGACTAACTTTAATACATAATTTTGCTGGGCCCATGCATAAAGGAAGGATTTCATAGCCTAGAGAAATGTTAGTCTTTCTTCTTCCTCAGGATGAGAGGGCCAAGGAGGAGGCATATGTGTTGAGTCATTAGTGGATATGACCAGTTGTATATCTGTCCATTCTGCAACCTGCAATAAAGGGGGGTTAGGTATATAAGCCCAATAAGTGTGATTAATCAAGTCAGCCTGAGTGGGGGAAGCAAAAGCAAGCAAAGCAAACATAGTGACAAAAATATTTTCAGTATTCCGAGGCATTCCCTGTTGAGAAACCAGATTTTCAGCTTGATTAGTAAGGGTTTTTATCTGTCCCCAAGTAGGTAGATCATAAGGTCTATGATGTCGAATGCGGCATTTCTTGGAAATTTTTAAAGCCGCCATGGCTTGTACTGGAAACTTCTTCTCTATCTTGAATGTCGGCGGCTCCCCTGGGGCGGATCTTCCGAAGAGGGAGCCAACTGATTTCGTTGCATCCATCTGGAGAAATACAAGCATACCGTTTTCCTTGTAATATTAATTTTCCAGATTTTCATTGTTTAGTCAACCCATCTTGATACCAGATGGGCAGAAGAAGGGTCCTTCAATGCCTCGAAATGTTTTTCTGCTTTTGTCAAAATATCTCCTTGTGGTAAGTTTAATAAATTTAAAACAAATAAAGCTGTATTAACAAAAGTTATAGGCTTAAAGAATATATTGCATTGGAATCTAGTAAAGTCTGCTCTGGATAAGGAAGATAGAAGTGTTTCTGTGTATTCCCCCTTTTTAAATTATTTTATTTGTAGTTTCAGTGTGTGATGTGCTTGTTGAACTATGTCTTATGTTTGTGGATTATAAGGAATGTTTGTAATCTGTTTAATAGAGAATGAATGTAAAAATTGTTTGAATTGCCTAGAAATATAGGTAGGGCCATTGTCTGTTTTTATAGAATTAGGTGTTCCCATTACTGCAAAGCAAGCTAACAGGTGGGTTATAACATGTCGTGTAGCTTCATCTTGGAGAGGTGTGGCCCTATATAAAAGAAGAATTTGTAAGAAGGAAGAGGAAGAAAGTTCAGGGCAATGAGTTACATTCATTTGCTGTAGTTCATGGGTGGGGGCGGGTGTTGTAATCTTTGAAGATTAATATTTTATGTAATGGGTCGAAGATGTAGGGGCCTACAAGCAGAGCAATTATTAATGATTTTTTTACCATGTTGGTATGGAATTTTTTTAATTGGATGTAATGAGCCAGCATTATTGTTTAATACAGCATGTTGTTCTTTAAGAGTAGCAAAAGAGACAGTTTTATCAGCTTGTTCATTGCCATGGGCAATAGGGCCAGGGAGACAAGAATGTACTTGAATATGGGTAATGTAAATGGGGGAAGTGCGGTTTCTAATAATAGATTGTAGTTCAAGAAAAAGTTGTTGGAAAATAGATTGATTAAAATTTATGGTAGAAGTTTCTGTATTTCTTAATACATAAACTGAATATAAGGAGTCAGAAACTATATTAATAGGATAAGACTGTAAGTGAATAACCTGAATGAGAGGATATAATTCATTTTGTTGAGCAGAGTGAAATTTAGTATAAAGACTTTATATTCTTTGAGAGACTAGAATGAGAGTTTGGTGTTTTTAGTCCCATCTATATAGAAAATATCAGTTTAAGGTATAGGTTGTGATGTTACAATGCAAGAGATAATAAATTCAGTATTTTTGAGGAAATTCTAGAGTTTGTTAGAAGTATAATGAAATGAGATTTCTCTAAAATATTCTAGAAAGTCTATTTAAAAATTGGTAGAAGTTTGTAATGTGTTTTCGAATTGAGATTTATTAATAGGTATTATAATTTTATGAGGATCGGAGACAATTAGAGTCTTAGCTCTATTTCTTTCATGGATAATGATTAGAGCGATCAAGTCAAGATAGGGTGTAAGTGATCTTGTCTCTCTAAAATGGGTATAGAGCCATTGTATTGGGTATTTTTGTTGGGTAAAAAGTCCTGTGGGAAAATGGAGACAGGGGAGTATAAATAACTCTACAGGTAAATCAAGTCTAATACGAGTAAGAAACTGTTCTTGTAATTTGCTTTGCACCAAACAGAGTTTTTCTTGTGTCTCTTGTGAAAATGAACAAGGGCTATTTAAATTGGGATCTCCTTTTCAAGTGTTAAATAAGTTAGTTGATAATTTGCTATGTCTAACGAGTGTCTAATCCAATTTATATCACCTAAAAGTTTCTGAAAATCATTTAAGGTTGATAATTTATCAAGAACAATTTGTATTAGTTGGGGAGTAATATGTTGTCTATTAACAATAAATCTCAAGTAATGGTAAGGTGTAGAGGTTTGCGTCTTTTTAGGGGCAATGATTAGTCTAGAAGCTCTTAAGCATTGTTGAGCTATGTCAAACATTTGTCGAGTTTCTAAAACAGATGGAGCCGAAAACAATATATCAGCCATGTAATGAATAACAAGAAAGTCAGGAAATTGTTTTCTCACAGGTTCAAGGGTTTTGGCTATATAATATTGACATATGGTGGGAGAATTCATCATTTTTTGAGGCAACACAGTCCATTGGTAAGGTTTATGAGGCCTGACATGATTAGGATAAGGAAGAGAGAAAGCAAATCTCTCTTGGTTTAGAGGGTGTAAAGACATAGTAAAAAAGCAGTCTTGTAAATCTATAATGATAATATGTCAGTTTTGAGAAATAGTGGTAGGTGATGGAATTTCTGGTTGTAATGTACCCATAGGTTTCATAGATTATTAACTTTTAGAAGATCTGTTAAAAGATGCCATTTGCTAGATATTTATTATTATTATTATTACAAAAATGGGAGAATTTCAAGGGAAACAAGATTCTTCAATATGTTTTAATTTCAATTGTGTATCTATAAGTTCTTTAGTAGCCTCTAAGTTCTCTTTTGTAAGGGGCCACTGCTTTGTCCAAATAGGATCATCATTTTTCCAAGTTTTTTTTAATAATTGTATTGTTTGTTTAATGAGCAGTGGCCCCTAGGAAAAACGTGGAATATATATTTGAGTTCGCCATTGCATAAGTAAATCTCTTCCTATTAAATTAAAGGGTGCATTTATCACATAAGGTCATAATGTTGCAGGCTGGCCTTCTGGTCTCTCACCTGGATATATTTGAACACTTTGATAAACCTCTTGTACTTTGGTTTGAGAAACTCCTGCAATTTGGCAAGAAATTATCTGTATAGGCCAAGATTTGGGCCATAAATGTTTGGAAATAATAGTAATATCAGATCCAGTATCAAGAAGACCAGAAAATCTTTGTCATTAATTTTGATATTTATATTTGGTCATGCATATTTAGATACTATTGATGTCCATAAAGATTGTTTTTTATTAGTATTATCAAATCTATCTATCTGTATATCATTAGAGGAGTTAGTAGAAATGTAAGGTAAAAAAAGTAATTGGACAATCCTTTTTTAAATGACTCTTATCCCTACAAACAAAATATCTTTTTTTCTTTTTAAAGGTAGCAGCCATTGCTTCAGCTAACATTTGCATTTTCTGAGTTTTTGATCTAAAGTTGTGACAAGGCTTTAAATAATCAATAACATTTTTGGTCTCATGTATTGGAGCAATGGCTCTCTGACATTTTTGATTCACATTTTCGTAGGCAAGCAGTTTTTTAATTGTACTTTGGTTTCCTCTTTGATAACATTATGGGAAATAGTTACTCCTGGTAGCTAAAAAATCAGCATAGGTTTCATTAGGCCCTTGTAATATCTTTGTGTAGCTATCTTTAGCTTTTCTTTGAAAAGTAATTTGATCCCATGCTTCCAGGGAAATGTCTTTCAATTGCTCATGTAACAAAGGAGGGCATTGTATCTAAGCTTTTATTGAATTAAATTGTCCCATATCGGTTAACATTTTTAAAGTAATTTGGTTTTGGGGAGTGTCAGTTTGAGCATTAGAATTGGCATCATCCCGGGCCACATCATGAAACCATATTATCTATTGAAGATATTCTCTTGGTTTAAGAAGAGCTTTTATCAAAATTTTCCAGTCATAAGGAATAAAATTTTTAATAGAAGATGTCATAGCATTTAGAAGTTCTTTAGCGAAAGGTGAATGGGGCCATACATAGTTATAGCCTTTTTTATTTATTGTATGTGAGAAAAATCAATGTTGAGGTATTAGTTGTCTTTGAGCATTAACATTTTTTAACATAGGAAAGGTTAAAAGATCATTGGCCTCCCAGACTTGAGATTGCAAAGCCAGTAAATCAGAAAGCCTTTGTCTTGAAGGAGAATGGGTGGATCGTCTATATTTATAAATATGAGTGTGTGTTAGGGGCTTATCATTGTCATAAAAAAGTGTTTTTGGCTTTAGTGTCAAAGAGAGCATCAGAAAAATCATTATCAGATTTATCTTGTCCTCTAATCGAGGGGACCTTTGATTTCGTGCCCATTACAAGAGGAGGAGGAGTGCTTGGGATAGTCAGAGCAGGGATTGTGGGAAAGTTTTGAAACATTTTATGTTGCTCTAATTGGGGTTTTTGTAAAGTTTTATCATTTAATTTATGTTCATATAATAGGCGTTCAGCTTATTGACGAATATCATGGGGGCTAGAATTGCCTAGAAATGGCAAGATCATGGCTTTAATGAGGGCCTACAAGAGCCAGAAATCTATTGGAATATTTTTTACCCGTCTTGTGGCTCATTTAATATTATTATTATTATTTTTAACCCGGTTCCAAATTTTTTAATTGAAACTGTCTTCATCAGGTAACCAGGGATTATATTCAACCACTGTTTGGAGACAAGCCCTTATCTGTTAACGTGAAACCAAAAGTCCTTGAACCTTAAATAAATGATGAAGTAAAGTAGAAAAGTGATGGGAGCTTTCCAGCTATTTGTTCCATAACCCCACACTTACCAACCTCTGTAGGTCCTAACAGTTGCTCCATTTGCTTGCCAAGGGCTTCTGCCAGGTTCCTGTTCAGGCGCCACTTGTCACGGTCTTTGTAGACTGGGACCTGAGGACTGGAGTCAACAAGAAGAGGGACGCAGGGAACCCAAGTCTCGAGTGAAACAAGGGTGCTTTATTTGCAGAAATGCATGTTTTTATATCTTCATATAAGGCAGCCTTAGGCAGAAAAAAAAAAAAAAAACCTGAGCAAAAACAAAGCCAAGCAAATAACAATCTTCAAAGGGCCAGAAAGCATTCTATATCCTGAGTAAGAGGGGCATAACTGAATAGATTACATTTAAGTAAGGTCACTGAAGGGAGTCACTGAAGGGAGTCCCTGAAAGGAATCCAAGCAGGTGCCCCTTCTCATGATCTCAGTCCTCAGAACTGCATGCAGCTCTGCTTGTTCCTGTTTTCTAGGAACTGATAAAGAATAGAAAATCCTTGAGAAATGGCACACAAAAGAAAAGAGTAACATATTAGATCCCTTAAAGCTGAACATCCCTGACACTTCATATTGTCAAAGTATTGGTTTTTCCAGTAGTCATGTACAGATGTGACAGATGGACCATAAGAAAGGCTGAGTTCTTTTGAACTGTGTTGTTGAAGAAGACTCTTGAGAGTCCCTTGGACTACAAGGAGATCAAACCAGTCCATCCTAAACGAGATCAGTCCTGAATACTCATTGGTAGGACTGATGCTGAAGGTGAAGCTCCAATACTTTGGCTACCTGATAGCAAAGAGCCAACTAATTGAAAAAGACCTTGATTCTAGGAAAGATTGAGGGCAGGAGGATAAGGGGTGGTAGAAGATGAGATGGTTGAATTACAAAAGTTTGAGCAAACTCCAGGAGATAGTGGAGGACAGAGGAACCTGGTATGCTGCAGTTAATGAGGTCACAAAGAGTTGGACATGACTTAGTGGCTGAACAACAATAACGCTAGAATAGAATTTAGACATTATAACATTTAAGACCACTTACTTCTTGCACAGTGTTTTACATGAAGAAAAATAAAGAAATAAGATGGTTTCTAATAGCAATTGTATTTGAGACCATTCTTTACAACATTTATTGTTTAATTAAAAGCATGAACATTGGAGATATATATGTTAGATTTCCTTTTTTAAATATGAGATACAATTGACATAGAACAGCCTATTAATTTCAATTGTACAACATAACTTTTTGACTTCTGGATGCATAGTGCAATGATCACCACAGTAAGTTTAGTTAATACCCATTACCATACACAGTTACAGGTTATTTTTTCTTGAGATGAGAATTTTTATGATCTACTCTGTTTGCAACTTTCAAATATGCAATACAGTTTTATTAACTACAGTTGTCATGCTATACATCTCTGTGAATTATTTATTTTGTAACTAAGTTTATCACTTTTGATCCCCTTCATTCATTCATTTTCCTGCTGCCCACTTTCTGCTTTAGGAAACCATCAGTCTGTTCTCTGTATCTACAATCTTGTTTTTGCCTCTTTAAGATTCCATATATAAGTGAAATCATATAGTATTTGTTTTTCTCAGCCCGAGTTATTTCACTTAGCATAATGCCTTCAAGGTCTCACTATGTTGTCTCAATTGGCCAGATTTCATTCTCTTTTATGGCTGAATTATATGTCTCACATTTTCCTTGTCCATTTGTCTGTTGATGGACACTTAAGTCGTTTCCATATTTTGGCTTTTGTAAATAATGCTGCAATGAATATGACAGTGCAGGTATCTTTTTAAGTTACTGTTTTTGTTTTCTTCAAATAAATACTCAGAAGTGGAATTGCTGAATCATATAGAGTTCTTTTAATTTTTTGAGGACCTTGAATACGTTTTTCCACAGTGGCTGCACCAATTTATATTCCCATCAATGTATTCCCATATCCTTGCCACCATTTGTTATCTCTCTCTCTCTTTTCTTTTTTTTTTTTTTTGCTAATAGCCATTCTAACAAGTGTGAGGTGATATCTGATTGTGATTTTGATTTGCATTCCCTTGATGATTACTGATGCTTGAGAATCTTTTGGACATCCATTTCTAATCAGAAAACATTGAGTGATTAGTACATTTAAAAAAATAAGCAGTCTAGTATCTCAGTTTATATAGTGGATGCATGTGTGCTAAATCTCTTCAGTCATATCTAACTCTTTGTGACTCTATGAACCATAGGTGACCAGGCTCCTCTGTCCATGGTATTCTCCAGGCAAGAATACTGGAGTGCATTACCATGCCCTTCTCCAGGGATCCTCCTGATCCAGGGATGGAACCCGTATCTCTTATGTCTCCTCATTGGCAAGCAGGTTCTTTAACACTAGCACCACCTGGAAAGCCCTATATAGTGGATAATGGATTCAATTATATTCTTTTGGCTTTTAGGACGTTTTATTTTGAGAAGAGATAAAAAATTCCTCTTGATTTCTTTAAGTGTCAACATAGTTATCAGATAGTTACAAAGATATGTTGGAAGGCTTATCAAAGATAATTTTTATAGATAAATTGAATATTTTAAATTAGACTTGGATGCCAAAGAAATATATAAAAGTTTCAAGTATGTATTTCAAGGTACCTACAAACTGATATGCTGCCACCCTGTTCTCACTTTTTATATATATTTTAACATTAATTTACTCTTTCAACAGGTTTGTTTTGAATTATGATTACATGGCAGGCATTGTACCAAATGTTGGAAATATAACAGTAAGTAAAACAGATGTAGTTAGTCACTGATAATTAATTAGGCTTCAGAGTGATACAAGCTATGGAGGAGAAATAAATGGTACTATGATTATGTTTAACAGCCCCTGAAATGAGAATGTAAACAATGACATAAGCTCTTACCTACTAGCTCAAATTATCTATCAATCTAAACCAAAAATTTTTAGAATGCTTTTCTCCTCTAGCAGGTTAAAAAAATACATTTGTTACTATGCTTGCCTCATGATTCTACAACCTGCAAAATCAAAACCTTTAATAAGGTTTTGATTATATTGTTTTGAATAAAAGTGGTGGTGAATAAAAATGGCTTATTAGTTATGGATATGAGCTATATGAATTAAAAAACGATGCCCATTTAATATTTAATTTAATTTTCCTAAAGAGAGATGATAGGCCTAGAATAATTGATTGTTATTTTTCCTTATAATGTTTTTTCACATGACATAAATGGTACTATTGGATTTGTATTTGCAAATGATGCAACCAACAATGAATTAATTTCCAAAATATACTAACAGTTCAATACAACTCAATGTCAATAAAAAAATCCAATAGAAAAAAATGGGCAGAGGATCTAAATAGACATTGCTCCAAAGAGGACATACAAATGGCCAACAGACACACAAAAAGATGCTTAACATCTATACTTATTAGAGAAAATAAGTAGTTTTTTTTTCTCTACTGGTTAGAGAAAAATGCAAATCAAAACTACAATGAGATATCACATTACTCCAGTCAGAATGACCATCATCAAAGAGTCTATAGACAATAAATGTTGGAGAGGGTGTGGAGAAAAAATCCCTTACATTGTTGGATGAGAATGTATCAATAAATTGGTGCAGCCACTATGGACAACAGTATAGGGATTCCTTAAAAAACTAAAAACAGAGTTACCATATGATCCTGCAATCCCACTCCTGGGCATACATCTGGAAAAAAGTATAATTTGAAAAGACACACGCACCACAATGTTTATTGCAGCACTATTTACAATAGCCAAGACATGGAAGTAACCCATATGTTCATCAACAGATGAATGGATAAAGAAGTGGTATGATCACAAGGTGGTTTTCCCAGGGCAAGTCTCATCCATTGAACTGAAGGTGTACTGATTCCTATGATTTCCCCAAATGTGGGAAACTCGACTGCATAGCTTCTGTCAACTGTGGGCAGCATCTGCACTCCTCTCTGGGAAAAACAAACAAACAAACAAACTTGGTATGTATGTATATGATTCTTCAGTCAGACACTACGTTGTGTCTGACTCTTTGTGACCCCGTGAACTGCTGCACACCAAGCTTCCCTGTCCTTCACTATCTCCCAAGTTTGCTCAGACTTATGTCCATTGTTGGTGATGCCATCCAACCATCTCATCATCTTTCACCCCCTTCTCCTCCTACCCTCAATCCTTCCTGGCATCAGGGTCTTTTCCAATGAGTTGGCTCTTCACATCAGGTGGCGAAAGTATTGGAGCTTCAGCTTCAGCATCAGTCCTTCCAATGAATATTCAAGGTTGATTTCCTTTAGGATTGACTTTGTGTGCTAAGTTGCTTCAGTTGTATCTGACTCTTTGTGACCTTATAGACTGTAGACTACCAGGTTCCTCTGTCTATGGGGATTCTCCAAGCAAGAATACTAGAGTAGGTTGCTATGCCCTCTTCCAGGGGATCTTCTCGACTCAGGGATCAAACCCGAGTCTCTTATGTCTCCTGTATTGGCAGGTGGGTTCTTTACCACTAGCACTACCTGGGTTGACTAGTTTGAT
The DNA here is from genome assembly GCA_006410935.1 of Redunca redunca. NCBI lineage: Eukaryota > Metazoa > Chordata > Mammalia > Artiodactyla > Bovidae > Redunca > Redunca redunca. The sequence goes on along the minus strand of SJYQ01094031.1, from coordinate 117,482 downwards.
GTACATATGCAATAGAATATTACAGCCATAGAAAAGAATGAAAAATGCCATTTGCAGCAGCTTGGATGGACCTAGAGATTATCATACTAAGTGAAGTTAGACAAACAAAGACAGATATCGGATATGTAGAATCTAAAAAAGAAAGAGAAGGACAAGGGAGATTGGTGTGCTGCAGTCAATGGAGTCACAAAGCGTCAAACATAGCAACTGAACAACAGTAACAACTAAAAAGATACAAATGAACTTATTTACAAAACAGCAAGAGACTCACAGGCCTAGAAAACACAGTTATGGTTACCAAAGGGGAAAGTGGGGAGGCTACATTAGAAGTTTGAAATTAACATATACACACTGTTATATGTAAAATAGATAACCAACAAGGACCTACTCTATAGCATAGGAAACTATAAGAGAACAGAATATTAAAAAGTGTGTGTAACTAAATCACTTTGCTGTACACCTGAAATTAGCACAACATTGTAAAGCAAATGTGCTTTAATAAAAAGAAAAATGTGAAGTCAAATTGAGATGTCGCTTATATACTTTAGTAAGCATTAGGAACAGTGCAAGGTTATGTATCAGAGTCATTATCACAGAAAGGAAAGACTAGCTAAGTAAATAGAGTAGGAAAAAGGTTCTGGGCTAGCTAAATGTAGTGGCTGTCAGTGTTTATTTTGTGATTGTTCCATATTTTACAGCTGTGGTTGCTTTAAAAAAGTCTTGATTATCAAGATTTGTTGACATTTTGTAATGCGATGTGAACTCTTCGATGTTGGAGAATTTTGTTTCCCCCTTGGAAATAAGCTCCACTGCTTCTTGATCTCTGATTCTCTTTGACATCCTGTAGTTAGTGCCCCACTGGTTTACTTTGATGATTTTACCTAGTTCATTCTTAGATTCTCTAGTTATAAGCTGTGTCACTCATGATTAAAAATGTTTCTGACCAAAACAGGCTTCACTTCTACTCTGAACTGCTAATAATTTTTAAAAAGAAAGATCTTCAAATCGCAGCAGAAGTTTATATGTATTCAGCATAGCTTTTAAATAATCCTGACTGAGCACTATAAACAACTCTGCATTTTCTTTTAATGCTTTCACACAATGAAAATTTCCTCTACTAGAAACGTCCCGAGGTTTTCATCACCTTTTCTGGCACCAAATCTTGGATGTGTCAAATTGTGGAAAGCCCTTTGGCAGTAAGAACTGCTTCCGCCTGTGAAACCTTTACTGTAATTCAACAGGCAGATTGATTTAATTATTAATGTTGACTGAGTCGGTGGTGAGCCATTTGGGTTTTGGTTGGGTCAGGCTGTACACTGTTTGATCCCTGTACCCTTGACAGTGCTCTTGTCTGGTGAGATGCTGGAGGAAGAGACGAAGTAGAAACTGGTTGGTTGCTGTTTTTGGAAGGATTGGAGGCTATGACCTGCTTACTTTGTTGCAGGGCAATAAGATACAACTTGCCTTCTGGAAATTTTATTGTGGAAGTTGATATTTAATTTTATTATCAAGTTATAAAAACTGAAAAATAAGTAGTTCAAATAACAGTCTTGGTTTTAACATATCCAGAATTACCACACAACTGAAGGCTATTATTATTCAGTGAAGTCTTGGACAGAGCTCCTCTTTTATGGTGACATAAACTTGAAAACTTAATTATTTTCCCCCCAAAGTTAGCAATTTGAAACTCTTTGCCTTTCTCAACTGTTGTTGTATTGTGTAATATTGAGCAGATGATATAGATATCTTGACCATTAGGTATTTAATGCTAAATATTGTATGCAGCATTCAAAATATGGTCTGTCCTGTAAATGTGTTTTTTAAATTTTTTAAATGATGTTATCTATTTAGCTGGCTGCATTGGGTCTTAGTTGTGGCCCACAGCATCTTAGTTGTGGTGCATGGGCCTTCTCTCCAGCTGTAGTTGTTCAAAGGGTCAGTAGTTGTGGTACACAGATTTAGATGGCCGTGGCATGTGGGATTTTTTTCCCCCTGATCAGGGATCAAACCCATGTCTGCATTGGAAGGCGGATTTTTAACCAATGCATGGTCAGGGAGAGATCCCTGTAAATGTATCTGATAGGAAGTAGGTTCTTTGTTTATTTCAATTACTCCTTCATTTATTCACTACTATGTCCCAGACAGCTTTCTCTGTAGTCATTTTCAAGAAACACATGTGTAGTGTAAGCCTTATTTCATACTATTTAAGTTAGAAATGCATAGAGCCCAGGCATTTGTGCATCTAAAAACCTTTTAGGGTTTCTGATTTACAAGTAGATTTGAAAAGCATGTGTTTAAGGAGTAGAGAGAAAAGCTAAGAGGTCTCTCTCATTTTAGTGAAGAAAGCAGACGGTAAACAAATGAAAATTTAGGCTACTAAAAAGCACTAGAAAGGAAAATAAGCCAGGGTAAGAGAGGAAGGGAGTGGAGTATTATAGAGCAGCGGTCCAACTAGAAACGTATTTTGGATGTGGTGACCTTTGAAAGAAGGTTGAATGATGGGAAGGTGCTTGAGCTACGTGAAAGTCTAGGGAAAAGGTAATGCAAAGACCCTAAGACAGGAAAGACCCTGGCTTGTTTGAAAGAGAGAAAGAAGACTACAGTGGATGGATTGGAGGAGGAAGAAAAAGGGGAAGGAAGGAAGGGAGGGAGAGTAAGAGAGAGAGCTTGAGAGCAAAAACATGGGACAGCTTATGAATGGTCTGTACACCTGTGGTGGAAGCAGAAGCCTCCAATGACTAGACCTTATGTGCATTTTGAAAAGATTATTATGACTTTATCATTAATATCATTACAGAAAAAATATGGAGACTATTTTTGGACATTCTGCGTTTGATGTTTGTTATGATTTGTCAGGCTTTCACACCTGAAGCAAATTAAATTATTCTTTTTTGTAGATTAACTGCATGAGAAGAAAAATATTGGGGCAAACTGACACATGCAGGAGCTTTTGGTAATCTGGCTTAGAAAATAACTAGGTGTTCACCATGTCTTTGACGTATATGCTAATAATTATCCCATTTTAGTGGGGAGGAGGTATGTTTCTTAAAGAAAATATACATGTCATTTATATTCAATAATTTTTCTTTTAATTCAAAGGGACTTTGAACAAAACCTAGTTTCCTTCATGATTACCTGTCTTTTCAAATTTAATTCTCTTTCCTTCTTAATTTCAAAATGTCCTCTATGAATGTTGATATATATTGTTAGCTCAGTCTTTAAAAAGATAAAAATAATTTAATGGCTTCTTTGTGAATTTGATTTTATATGCTTATGACTACTTGCATGTCAGATCCTTCTGCATTCTAATCAAGAGTTTAGTTGTAATAAATGACATATTTTCTGGAAATAAAATTATTAATCATGAAACCAACTCTATCTTCTCATTTTTCTGAGATCACTATGAATAAAACCACTATGATAAAACTCTGAAGATACTCTAAGGAAAAGTGTTTTCTTGGTGAAATAAAATCAGGAATCATATTACGATATACTTTTGGAACCTCAAAATATATAAAAGTATTTTAAAAATATGAGAAATAACACAGTAAAAACATTATTTAAATTTATTTATCCAAATTTTTTCCAAACATATTTGACTATGGAAACCTTCTGACTGAAGCTGTGTATGTGTGAGTGTGTGTAAAACACCTACATTTTATAGAACTAACGTTTCTCAGAATTCATTTTGAGAAATATTGTTCTACACATGTAATTGACTTAGTTCTGCAGGTGGTATAACTGATGATGTCTTACTCACCTGCACATGTTTATAAACAAAACAAAATACTGGATGCTTATGATTCTTTTTGACATTGAACAGATATTAATTTTATTTCATTATTAGTGCTTGAGGGACTTAGAAATAAGTCTGTTCTTGTTCTTCTAAAGTCTTAAATTTATATTCATCAATAACTCCAGGCCTTTCACAGAAAGAGTACCTACATACAATCATACGCCAAGACATTAAGTTATTGTGTTTCTTTCACAAGCCTCTGAACATTAAGGCATTCTTTTCATTTCTTCTCAATTATCTGATTTAGAAGGCTTCTAGGTAATACTGGCCAAAAGAGTAGAACATTCTTTGATTCCTTTGATGTGCACAGTGACTTATTCTATCAAATATGTGACAATTGAAGCAACTGGAGAATTATCATCACTTACTTCCAACCAGTTAAAGGAAAAGAGNAAAAAAAACTGATGTGTAACAGGAGGTGGGTTCTGTCTAGTTTAAAAAAAAAAAAAGCACATGGATTTTAAAGACTGGTGGAAGATTGAGCTGTCTAAGTGATTGGAAAGTCCTTTCCACTCTTGATTTCCTAAAAATGATAGAAATGCTAAATTTTGAAAAATTATCTCCTTTCCAATTCTTAATATCTTTTCTATTAACATATTGCCTGTTTTTTTCTTTTAGAAAAATTTTTGTCACTTGTGATGATTCAGAATTTTGACATCTATTTGAATTTGATACTTATAAAAGTTTATTTTACACATTTGAACAATTATAGTGTCTCCATATGTGACATTTTTAGTCTATAGAAAATACTTGTACCTGTGGATTCGTAGGTGTTTTGCAATAACTTTGTGGTCACTCAAGGAATTGAATCCATTGGACAGAAATTATTGAAAGCAATGGATGCTCATCAAGTCATAGTTGATGAGAGTGGGGTTTAGCAGTGTTAACAGGGACCAAATTATGGAGGAATATAAATTTTTTCCTGCAGATTCCAAGGATGCACTAAAGGATAGTTAATAGGGGATGGGGCAGGGGGGAATCAAGATATGCATTTCCAAGCTATTGCTGTCAGGAGATAGAGCAAGATCTGGGGAAAATAAACAAGTAAGGAAATTTAGTTCAATTTTCAAGGCTCAGTGTTACTAGGGAAGTGCAGACAGAATGGAGAAGATGCAATAGCTTCTAGAGCTCTTTTGAAAATAAAATGGACATGGTCTGGTGATGGTATATAGGGAGTTGAGCAAAGAGAAGAAATTTGATGTAACTTGACGAGCTAGCAACATTTTCCTAGGTGAAAAATTTGGAAGCAGAGCAGCTTTGACAGTCAGATTAGGGTTTATTTAGACCTGTCTAGTTTGTGACACCTTTGGGAGCTGATTAGTGGCAGTGATCTTGCTAGGTATACTTCATATGCTTGTGTAATATTGGCTGGTATAGACAGTGTTGTATTAAACATACCAAATCTAATATTGCAGTTTTTTAAAAGGTATATTAAAAATCTTAAATCTATATGCAATAGGCTTAATGGATGCTATAGTTACTTTATGATAAGTCTTATTTAGAACTAGCCTTCTGCCCTTTGTGTTACTCAGAAGAATCATTTGCTATAGTTAAACAAACCTTTATTGTCTCCTATTGGATCATCCTGCTGATGGTGTTCAAGTAATTGAAAATTCTTTTGCAACACAGGGCTTGCAAATTCCAGAGAAAGTCCTGTTGGCATGTGGGGTTCACATGGAGGGGAAGTTACGTAGAAGAGAAGTGCCCACTGAAAACACTTTCAGATTTCCAGGATTACCTAGGTAGTTTATTGGCACAGAGATGTCTGTGAGAGAATTCACAGTGGAAAGTGAAGATTTCACATCCCAAGAAGCATGTTCAGAGTACCAAGTTCATGGAACTTCAGCATGTTCAAATGAAACCCAACTAATTTGGAGCAGTCTGTCTCTAGGAAGAGAGCTCACAGGTTTTTATATATTGTAGTAACAAACATACAGTGGTTTCACCTTTGTATGTAGTTAGATTTTAGTTTCTATATGCATATAAATAGAACATAAATTATTTGAGAATTGGTTATTTGTCATGTTCATCACCATATCACTACTATCTGGACATATCCCCAACTCTCAATAAATATTGCTTAAATAAATTAATTTTAGTTAAGATTTTTCTCTTACTGTTTATGTGAACTGACTGGGAAAGGTAAAGGAAAGGGCAGGGGCTGGGGAAGTTGCCTCAACCATAGGGTAGACAGTGGAGTTCCAGTGAGTGGAGAGTACCATGGTGTCCAAGGTTACCTTAGACTCCCTACAGGCACTTTTGAGAAAATTGATTAACTTCAGGAGTTCAGGATGAAGCAAGAGAGAGCATCAACTTGTGGGTTTGGCACAGCCATGGAGAATCAGATGGTGTTTCATACATGTGTTCCCTGGGCTTTCACAGGTGTTTGTTGTTTTGCTTTTATTTTGAAGACTAGGTAAGCCCATGTCATAAAATAAGATTTATTTGTCAAGTTTTAGTTCTAGAGGTGTGACAGAAGTACAATATTATCCTAGGAACCCAGACCAGGTACCAAGTTTGTAACAGTTGTATATTGAAGCCTAGAGAAGAGATACATGACTAGGAATGTAGGCATCTGTGTCCTCACCAGAGTGGGCAGCTTCGGGAGGCAGGGGATTGTGAGTCAGAGCAATGGGCATGAACTTCAGTCAGTAAGATGAGTAACCAACATCAATGAATGAGAAATGGAAAGCCTATTTGCCCTCTGTGCTTCCATACTTTGGCTCTAGCATGGTTGTACAGGAACCTGACATGAAGCCTGGAGTAAGGATGTGCTGATACTCCAAGGCATGCTGTAACCATTTGTCCTTTGCCTCTGTTCTCTTCCCTCATTGCATCCTTGTATTTCTCCTTTACATTCTTTCTATATACTATCCTCTCTTCTTCTCCCTTTTGACCCTCTCTTTCCCTTTTCCTCATATTCCTTCCTTCTTCCCAGGTGCAAGATATGATTTTTAAGTACAGTAAAAATTCTGCATCTAATTTTTATAACATAGGAAAATAAAATCTAATATGTAAAAAAAGATAATCTAGGAAAAATGCCTGAACTATCTTGGTGTTGAAAGATCCCTAAAATTGAAAATAATGTACTATATTTTTTCGCTATATTGATAGAGTCTATGAATACATTACATTTAGCCTTGATTAAAAAAAAATGTTTTACACATAACAAAGAAAACACAGAAGACATAGCTAAATTACCTGCTTTATTATTCTAAAAAAGAATAAAAAAATCATAGCACAGATTTGTTTCTTTGTTTTTGCTTTGAATTAGCTGTAGCAGAACAGATGTCTACAAAATGGAGGCATATTTTCTTTTTTGGAGTACACTATTTCCAATGACTTGAGCTATGATAATTTGTGTGACTGTTTTTCCTTTTCATTCAGTTTACTTCAGTTAAGTTGCTCAGTCCTGTCTGACTCGTGACCCAATGGACCACAGCCTGCCAGGCCTCCCTGTCCATCACCAATTCCAGGAGTCTACTCAAATTCATCTCCATTGAGTTGGTGATGCGATTTAATCATCTCATCCTCTGCCCTCCCCTTCTCCTGCCTTCAGTCTTTCTCAGCCTCAGGGTCTTTTCCAATGAGTCAGCTCTTATCATGTGGCCCAAGTATTGGCATTTCAGCTTCAACATCAGTCCTTCCAATGAACACCCAGGACCGATCTCCTTTAGGACGGACTGGTTGGATCTCCTTGCAGTCCAAGGGACTCTCAAGAGTCTTCTCCAACACCACAGTTCAAAGGCATCAATTCTTTGGCACTCTGCTTTATAGTCCAACTCTCACATCCATATATGACCACTGGAAAAACCATAGCCTTGACTAGTTGGACCTTTGTTGGCAAAGTAATGTCTCTGCTTTTGAATATGCTACCTAGGTTGGTCATAACTTTCCTTCCAAGGAGAAAGCGTCTTTTAATTTCATGGCTGCAGTCACCATCTGCAGTGATTTTGGAGCCCAAGAAAATAGTCAGCCATTGTTTCTACTATTTCCCCATCTATTTGCCATGAAGTGATGGGGCCAGATGCCATGATCTTAGTTTTGTGAATGTTGAGCTTTAAGCCAACATTTTTTCATTAATTCACACATTTTTTCTTTCCAGCTTAATTTTCATTTACTACTTTATGGGTTATTTCAGCCCATAGGTGGGGCTTGAAATATATAAACAGCTTCTAAAGGGAGTTAAATTTATTCAATAATGGTGACATCTATGAGTAGGTAATGCTCTTTCAGGTTTAAAAAGAGATAAAGATTGCATCCCAGAGTGTTGTCTCTATCTTGGATAAATTACTTATCTGCAAGTCCCTGAGCAGATACTTGAGTATCAGACTATACAGGTAGCACTGGCAAAAAGCAGAGTCAGAGTATTTTAAATGTGAGACAAGTTTGTCTTTAAATGTATGTGTTGCTTCTATTTAGCTGCGTGTGTGTGTGTGTGTGTGTGTGGTTTTATTATTGTTGCTGTTTTCTAATTTGTTTGATTTGGGGCACAATGGAACTTGATGACTTATTGAAAAGATTTTTCTTTTAACACTCTTTTTTTTTTTTGCCATTTCTTGCCCAAATCTTTTGAGGATTTACTATATACCAAGCACAAAGAAAGTGATGTAGTTTTTCTCTAATTCAGATATACAGTCAGCCCATGATTGCTGTGCTTATAATTCAGCTGGCAAGATGTAAGTAGGTTGAAAAGTATGGTATCCTTGATTAGGGAGCAATTTTCATTGTGTGTATGCACCTAATACATTCTTTCAGACTTCACACTGTGTCTGTTTCCTTCTGTAGAAAGTTTTCTTGGTAGGTTCTAATAGAAAAAAATAAATTTCATCATCATTTTATTTGATAATGAACAATTCATAGCTTAGAATAATTTTATCAGGAAAAAACATGCTTTAGCAACAATGGGTAAGAGATTTTCTCTTCTAGTATTAACAATATAAATTTAGAGTTCACCAAAAATGTGTGAAGTAAAATGATAATTATTACACAGGATTTTAGCTTGCAAACTAGATGTTATCCTCTAGTCATGAAAAGAAAATAGTCAAAATTCCTGAGTTGCAGTCTTGATTCTGATGCTTCTAATGTATCTCTCATTATGGACTGTATTGATTTTCTTTTTGCCAAATAAGGAAACACAGTCTTACATATGGGATAGAGTTGTTTTGAAAATAAAATATTGTTATACCATTGAAAATATTTTGAAAGTTTAGAAGAACCTAAAATGTTTCTTATCATCAGTGAATAACCTAGTCTAAATATATTACTGTTTAGAAATTAAGAATTAAGTTAGACCCAAGCTCCTAATGGGAGAAGGCAATGGCACCCCACTCCAGTACTCTTGCCTAGAGGATCCCATGGATGGAGGAGCCTGGTAGGCTACAGTCCATGGGTCGCTAGGAGTCGGACACAACTGAGGGACTTCACTTTCACTTTTCACTTTCATGTATTGGAGAAGGAAATGGCAACCCACTCCAGTGTTCTTGCCTGGACAATCCCGGGGATGGGGGAGCCTGGTTGGCTGCTGTCTCTGGGGTCGCACAGAGTCGGACATGACTGAAGTGACTTAGCAGCAGCAGCAGCAGCAAGCTCCTAATAAGATGACATCTATCTTAGCTTTTATAATAACAAGTTATAATCTGTCCACATGTCTGATTCCTCTACTAGATTCAAAGCACTATTTCTTCATCTATATCCCCAGTTCTGAGTACCGAGTAGGTTTTCAATAAATGTTCATTGGATAAATAAAACTGGTGAGGAGATGAGGAAAGAACATCTTTATACAACATCACATTCTGATTACTGGTGGCTTCCCAGTAAGCTCAGTGATAAAGAATCTGCCTGTGGTGCAGGAGCCGCAGGAGACACAGTTTCTATCTGTGGGTCAAGAAGATCCTCTGTAGAAGTCAATGGCAACCCACTCCAGTATTCTTGCCTGGAGAATCCCATGGACAGAGGAGCCTGGTGCACTACAGTTCATATGGTCATAAAGAGTTGGACACGACTAAAGCTACTTAGCAGTCTGATTACTGCAAACTTTTCAGTCATATTTTGGAGAGAGGTAAATCTATTAAACAGGTACTGGTCACTGTTTCCCTTTTGCCTCAGTCTAGGAGATGGGAAGGCTTTTGTTTCTTTTATTTCACCCTTTTTGTTGTTGAGTGGTTTCAGTAAAACATTGAGAGTGTGGTCTTGGTAATATCATCTTTGTTGGCTATTTTCAATGAAGTCTACATTGTCTAAAAGAATGTACTGATATGATTTGATCTTAAATGTCTTCATGCATACCAAAGAGATGAAGACTGGTTTGCCCAGTTTTACCTGGTCATAAGATGCTCCAATACTTTGGCCACCTGATGTGAAGAGCCGATTCATTGGAAAAGACCCTGATGCTGGGAAAAACTGAAGGCAGGAGGAGAAGGGGACGACAGAGGATGAGATGGCTGGATGGCATCACTGATTCAATGGACATGAGTTTGAGCAAACTCCAGGAGATGCTGAAGGACAGGGAAGCCTGGCATGTTATAGTCCATGGAATCTCAAAGAGTCGGATACAACTGAGCAACTAAACAAAACTGAAGTATTCTAGAGGAGTTACCTGCTATGGCTGATACTAGTACTTTCCCCGAAATAATAGATTAGGAGCATTAAAAAACTGATCTTTAATCATTTAATTCTTTTAAATACTCACAGCTTGCAAATTCAGTTCAGTTCAGTTCGGTCACTCAGTCGTGTCCAACTCTTCATGACCCCATGAACCGCAGCATGCCAGGCCTCCCTGTCCATCACCAGCTCCTGGAGTCCATCCAAACCCGCGTCCATCAAGTTAGTGATGCCATCCAACCATCTCATCCTCTTTTGTCCCCTTCTCCTCCTGCCCTCAATCTTTCCCAGCATCAGGGTCTTTTCCAATGAGTCAACTCTTCGCATCAGGTAGCCAAAGTATTGGAGTTTCAGCTTCAGCATCAGTCCTTCCAATGAACACCCAGGGCTGATCTTTAGGATGGACTGGTTGGATCTCCTTGCAATCCAAGGGACTCTCAAGAGTCTTCTCCAACACCACAGTTCAAAAGCATCAATTATTCGACACTCAGCTTTCTTTATAGTCCAACTTTCACATCCATACATGACCCCTGGAAAAATAATGAAAATGAAGTCACTCAATCATGTCTGACTCTTTGCGACCCCATGGATTGTAGCCTATCAGGCTCCTTTGTCCATTGGATTTTCCAGTCAAGAGTGCTGGAGTGGATTGCCATTTCCTTTTCCAGGGGATCTTACCGACCCAGGAATCGAACCCGGGTCTGCCACATTGCAGGCAGACGCTTTACCGTCCAAGCCACCAGGGAAGCCACTAGGGAAAAATCATAGCCTTGACTAGAAGGACCTTTGTTGGCAAAATAATGTCTCTGCTTTTTAATATGCTGTCTAGGTTGGTCATAACTTTCCTTCCAAGGAGTAAGTGTCTTTTAATTTCATGGCTGCAGTCACCATCTGCAGTGATTTTGAGCCCAGAAAAATACACTCAGCCACTGTTTCCCATCTATTTGCCATGAAGTGATGGGACCAGATGCCATGATCTTAGTTTTCTGAATGTTGAGCTTTAAGCCAACTTCTTCACTCTCCTCTTTCACTTTCATCAAGAGGCTCTTTAGTTCTTCATTTTCCTCCATAAGGGTGGTGTCATCTGCATATTTGAGGTTATTGATATTTCTCCAGCAATCTTGATTCCAGCTTGTGATTCCCCAGCCCCAGCCCAGCGTTTCTCATGATGTACTCTGCATATAATTTAAATAAGCAGGGTCACAATATACAGCCTTGTCATCTCCTTTTCCTATTTGGAACCAGTTTGTTGTTCTGTGTCCAGTTCTAACTGTTGCTTCTTGACCTGCATATAGGTTTCTCAAGAGGCAGGTCAGGTGGTCTGGTATTCCTGCCTTTTCAGAATTTTCCACAGTTTATTGTGATCTATGCTTTGGCATAGTCAATAAAGCAGAAACAGATGTTTGTTTGGAACTCTCTTGCTTTTCCATGATCCAGCAGATGTTGGCAATATGATCTCTGGTTCCTCTGCCTTTTCTAAAACCAGCGTGAACATCAGGAAGTTCATGGTTCACATATTGCTGAAGCCTGGCTTGGAGAATTTTGAGCATTACTTTACTAGCATGTGAGATGAGTGCAATTGTGCGGTAGTCTGAGCATTCTTTGGCATTGCCTTTCTTTGGGATTGGAATGAAAACTGACCTTTTCCACTCCTGTGGCCACTGCTGAGTTTTCCAATTTCGCTGGCAATATTGAGTGCATCACTTTGACATAGCTATTATTACATGATTTTCTATTTTCTATGGCTCAGTGTTGAATTCTAATGACATGTCTTGGCACAAGTTTCCATGCATGTGTGGACTCTGACATCACTTGTTAGAAAAGGGAAATTTGATTGTAAATGTTACCTTTTCAGCACATCATAAATGCTCCTGAATGCATCTTTTTTTGGCTTAGTAACATGATCTCCTGTTTGTATAGAGCTTTACAGTTTTGAAAGTGCTCTCATACATAACTTCTTTGAAAATACTCCAGATGAGAGGGAGAATAGGTGTTACAGGCATTTTGTTGCAACTGCTCTGTAAGTTACTTTGACCAAATGCGAAAGTAAAAGTGTTAGTTGCTCAGTCCTGTCTGACTCTTTGTGACCCCATGGACTGTAGCCCACCAGACTCCTCTGTCCAAGCAGTTCTCCAGGCAAGAATATTGGAATGAGTAGCTATTCCTTTCTCCAGGGGATTTTTCCCGACCTAGGGTTCAAACCCGGGTCTCCTGCATTGCAGGCAGATTCGTAAGTTACCTACAGAATATGTAATTGTCAAGTAAAATTAGATTTGACCTAATTATGTTGACATTTCCACATCGTTTACTCTTCTGGTAAATCTGTGAACCAAGAAAACACTTTCATAGATATATCTATGCTAAATCATATCACTGGGTTTTGGGACCTTGTGTCTTGGGAAATTAGGCTCAGGTGAGATGATTGCAATCTCCTTTGCTCACAGATAGGAAACTGTGAGTAACCAAAGAATAACTGAAATCGAGATATTTGTTGATTTTTTGTCAAGGTAGATATGTCTCCCTTTTGGTGAGGAAAATGTGTAACAGAGAAGGCTGAAGAGAAAGATATTTATAGTTTGGATAAATGTAATGCTCGTTTATTGCGTTTTATATATTTGTTTTATAGGTGTCAGGGGAAGGACTTATTCAAATGCATATTTATAATCCATGACTTCTTTCTTTGGTAATTAGTTTGTTGAATTCTGTTTGAGATGGGGCTAAGGTCTAAAGAGAGGGGGTAAGTGGGGAGAATATTCTAGAGAAGAATCAGGTAACTCTGAGGAGTTTGCTCAAACTCATGAATATTTAGATCGTTTAATATATTTAAATCCATTTAACAAAAAGAAAAATGGCCATAATATTTTCTTAAAAAAATTTTTTTTTAACAAATAGTGAAGAGAAGTGAACTTTAGTGACTGAAACTTTTATGTCTTCACAGCTGATATTTGGGAGAAGTTTTTGGTGCCTTTTGATATGTTGTACACCCAGTCTTAAAAATGAAATTGTGAAATTTCATTTCACAGTGACCCAGGAATCTTATATATCCTTAGGTGTTTTATAAAAAATAAAGTTTATTTTTCCAGTTCTATAAACACCATTGGTTCAAATTAGTTTTTTTTTTTTTTAATAGGTCATTCGGATACCACCTAGTAGATATCAAATTCTTATCAGACAGTAAAAATCTCTGAAAGTACCAGGTGTCAAAGCAGGTAATTGCTTTAGGAACTTCTATGACCACTTAGTAAGGCACCAAAGATTTACTTAGCTAGTATCTTTCTGAAGAGCATCAAAGAAAAAAGAAAGGACCTTTTTAGAGTATAATCAGGTTGGAATAATTCTCTTTAGCTCCCAATCAGTTTTTTTATTTGCTTTCATGTAAACCATAACATTTATTCATCAGGAAGAGATATTATTCATCTTGTATAATTTTATAATTAGTAAAGCTCCACATTTCTTATTGCACATCAGATTTTTTTAAATTCTTTATATCTATCCTGAATCTGTTTATTTGTAATTGTTTAAACCAATCCAGTTATACTTCAAGTAAAAATGTGATTGATGTAATACTCCAATCTAAATTTAATGAAAGACTATATTATATGATTTCCTAAGAAAACCAAACATTTTATAGCATGTAAGTTTTGCCCTGCTAATTCTGAAAACCTATCGAAGGCACAGTATGTCCCTTTTCAGCTTCAATAACAAATGCCTTCAAAACACCAGGAGAGTTGCTGAATAACAATTTTGTAGAAAATTGTTATTGTTTTTAATACATCAGTTATTTATACTGTTAGCTCAATTTTGGGAAGGTCACATGCAAAAGGATTAAAATATTTTTACACATTAGTAAATAACATATTTGAGAGTGATAATTTGGTTGTACTTGAAAGAAAATCAATTAAAACTCAGTTAAGCTTAACAAAGTATATATAGCTATCATAATTGAAAGTTCTATCATGATTAGACATGGCTGAATCTAGGCACTCTCATAGTTTGTTTTCCATTTAGTTGGATACATTTTAAGGTAATGTAACCTTAAATAGGACAAAGTCACCAGGCTTTCAATCCCCCAGTTAGTCAACTCAAGTGACTAGAGATTGCTTCTTTCTAAATAGTTTTAGAAAAGGGTTGATTTTATTTTCTTTGTTGTCACTTAGTCCAACTTTCCATTCCTGAACAAGAATAATTATGACTAGGGTTATTCATTCGCCAGTCCTGGACCTAGAGTAATAACCCCAGGCAAACATAACTACCAGTAAATAGGAAAGAAGTGTAGGTCTGCAAGGGAAACCCAGGGCACTATCATGAGTCTGAGCCTTGTTTTGCCTTTGCTTTTGTTTTGGTGAGAGGTGGTGATGACGGCAGCAAAGCACAGTGTATGTATATACTAATTAAATGAAGAGTGTACTGTTATAGTGTACCACATTAAATTAAATGTATACCATTATATATAAGTCCCATTGAGCAAAAAAGCAGGAGTTTAAAATGGTATACTAATATTTGGTAGTAGAACAACATGAATAATAAAAATCTTCGATACTGAAAATGTTTAATTGCTGAAGAAAGGCCTGGGTACATAACCAATCATCTTACAAAATACTTGTGATCATAGCATTTCTGAGACTTTCTCACTTGCAAAATAATTATTTGGTTAACAGTACATACATTTATACATTTATTTTTGTGTTGAATTTTATCGCTGTAGAAGGTATAGCAGAGTTTATTGGATAGTGTTTGTATAATTTAATTTAATTATATTTAGTGATGGTAATATTGCAATCAATTTACAATAGAGGCAAGGATTAGTAAAACCCTTCTCCCCACCCTCTGCTTTAACTGTGGGAAATTGGAACACTGCATCACAGCTCACTGAAATTTGTCTTTAAATACATTATTCATTTCATGGATATTAGCATCAATAAAAGTAAACTCCACAGGACTGGAAAAATTAAACTAATGACTTTTTACATAATCCAAGTAAATGAATGCTTTCTGGTCCAATTTTTCATTAAGGACTCAACCACAGTTTCTTGATCCCCTTCATTTGAATAGCCTCTATTGTGGGACTATTTACAAAAATGCTTAATAAGAGCATTTATTGAATAGGTGTTCTGTTTCCATACACACACTGAAATGTATTTATACACTGTTACAGTTTTGGGTAGTAATATGAGGTCTTTTAAAAATTGAGTGGCCCCTATCATAAGTGTTATATAAATGTTTCTTCAATTACCTGAATATGTTTTTTAATGTATTAAAATACTATAGTAAAGAATAGTGACTCATAATTTTCATCTTCTGAGATGAAGGAAGGAAGGAAAGAAGAACAGAAAGAAAGAAGACAGGAGAGAGGGAAAAAGGAATGAAAGAAGGAGAGAAAATACCTAAAAATGAAGAATAGTTGGGAAAAATTCTGTTCTAAATGGTGTTAAATTCATATTTGCGGTGTTTTAGAAATAGTCTTAGTGTGCTCCTCCATCCATGGGATTTTCCAGGCAAAAGTACTGGAGTGGGTTGCCATTTCCTTCTCCAGGGGATCTTCCTGACTCAGGGATTGAACCCAGGTCTCCTGCATTTCAGGCAGACTCTTTACCCTCCAAGCCACCAGGGAACCCCAGTTTAAAATTAAGCCTAATTACTTTACAATACTGTATTGGTTTTGCCAAACATTGACATGAATTCACCATGAGTGTACATGCGTTCCCAAACATGAATCCCCTCCCACCTCCCACCCCATAACATCTCTCTGGGTCCTCCCCATGCACCAGCCCCAAGCATCCTGCATCCTGCATTGAACATAGACTGGCGATTCATTTCTTACATGATAGTATACATGTTTCAATGCCATTCTCCCATCTCATCCCACCCTCTCCCTCTCCCCCAGAGTCCAAAAATTCACTCTATGGACCTGAGTCTCTTTTGTTGTCTCACATACAGGGTCTTCATCACCATCTTTCTAAATTCCATATATATGCGTTAGTATACTGTATTGGTGTTTTTCTTTCTGGCTTACTTCACTCTGTATAATCGGCTCCAGTTCCATCCATCTCCTTAGAACTGATTCAAATGTATTCTTTTTAATGGCTGAGTAATACTCCATTGTGTATATGTACCACAGCTTTCTTATCCATTCATCTGCTGATGGACATCTAGGTTGTTTCCATGTTCTGGCTATTATAAACAGTGCTGCGATGAACATTGGGGTACATGTGTCTCTTTCTATTCTGGTTTCCTCGGTGTGTATGCCCAGCAGTGGGATTGCTGGGTCATAAGGCAATTCTATTTGCAATTTTTTAAGGAATCTCCACACTGTTCTCCATAGTGGCTGTACTAGTTTGCATTCCCACCAACAATGTAAAAGGGTTCCCTTTTCTCCACACCCTCTCCAGCATTTATTGCTTGCAGACTTCTGGATCGCAGCCATTCTGACTGGTGTGAAGTGGTACCTCATTGTGGTTTTGATTTGCATTTCTCTGATAATGAGTGATGTTGAGCATCTTTTCATGTGTTTGTTAGCCATCCGTATGTCTTCTTTGGAGAAATGTCTATTTAGGTCTTTGGCCCATTTTTTGATTGGGTCATTTATTTTTCTGGAATTGAGCTGCAGGAGTTGCTTGTATATTTTTGAGATTAGTTGTTTGTCAGTTGCTTCATTTGCTATTATTTTCTCCCATTCAGAAGGCTGTCTTTTCACTTTGCTTATATTTTCCTTTGTTGTGCAGAAGCTTTTAATTTTGATTAGATCCCATTTATTTATTTTTGCTTTAATTTCCAGAATTCTGGGGGGTGGATCATGGAGGATCCTGCTGTGATTTATGTCGGAGAGTGTTTTGCCTATGTTCTCCTTGAGGATTTTTATAGTTTCTGGTCTTACATTTAGATCTTTAATCCATTTTGAGTTTATTTTTGTGTGTGGTGTTAGAAAGTGATCTAGTTTCATTCTTTTACAAGTGGTTGACCAATTTTCCCAGCACCACTTGTTAAAGAGATTGTCTTTACTCCATTGTATATTCTTGCCTCCTTTATCAAAGATAAGGTGTCCATAGGTGTGTGGATTTATCTCTGGGCTTTCTATTTTGTTCCATTGATCTATATTTCTGTCTTTGTGCCAGTACCATACTGTCTTGATGACCGTGGCTTGGGAACGCATGTACACTCGTGGTGAATTCATGTCAATGTTTGGCAAAACCAATACAGTATTGTAAAGTAAACTAAAGTTAAAATAAAAATTAAAAAAAAAATAAAATAAATAAAACATAAAAAAATAAAATTAAGCCTAATTAAATCTATAAACTTCACTGCTGCTGCTACTGCTGCTGCTGCTGCTGCTGCTGCTAAGCCACTTCAGTCATTTCCGACTCTGTGAGTCCCCAGAGACAGCAGCCCACCAGGCTGCCCCTTCCCTGGAATTATCCAGGCAAGAACACTGGAGTGGGTTG
This sequence comes from Redunca redunca, assembly GCA_006410935.1. NCBI lineage: Eukaryota > Metazoa > Chordata > Mammalia > Artiodactyla > Bovidae > Redunca > Redunca redunca. Next base: position 99,644 of record SJYQ01094031.1, on the reverse strand, counting down.
CCATTTCCTTCTCCAATGCATGAAAGTGAAAAGTGAAAGTGAAGTCACTGGGTCATGTCCGACTCCTATCGACCCCATGGACTGCAGCCTACCAGGCTCCTCCGTCCATGGGATTTGCCAGGCAAGAGTACTGGAGTGGGTTGCCATTGTCTTCTCCGGTAAACTATACTAGATGTATAAAATTGTAACATTAAATAAGTAAAGCTGATTGACATTTTTGATAATGACTTAGTTGCTTTAAAACTTTTGCGTCAGTTCACAGCTAAGGTCTTAATTTAAGGATTAGTGACTTACATGATTTTGGTTGTAAAATATGTAACTGACATTATGGGAAACTTTAAAATAAAAACAATCCTTCCTAATTCTGTGGATGAATAGAATATAGTTATCTGAGAGAGGAGAAAAGAAGGCAGAAAAAATAAAAAGTTCAAAGATCCTGAGACTTATTTGCATCAACATCTCAAAAAACCTCATGACTCAGGAAACTCAAACCAAGGCTCTGTAACAACCTAGAGAGGTGGGATGCGGAAGCAGACGGGAGGGAGGTTCAAGAGAGTGGGGGCACGATTCATGTTGATGTTTGGCAGAAATCATCAATACTTTAAAGCAATTATTCTTCAATTTAAAAAAATAAGTAAATTTAAAATTAACAAAAAAGTAAAAATAAAAAGCACACCAAAAGGAAAATAAAATTATAAATTAAGTGTTTGGTAAATTAAACATAAAAGTTGTACTTCACTTGTAGTTAAAGAAGTACATGTTTCAGAAAAAGACAATTTTTTGATAATCAGATTGTCAAAAGATGAGTAAAAAGATCATTGCTGGAAAGGGTGGTTTGAAATTAACATTATCATTTGCTGTTAATGGAAGTCTGTTTTGTTATATCTTTCTAGAAAGCAACTTGGTGGTATATTAAAAAATACTCCAAAGATCAAATAGTTTTTCACCTAGAATTTAACTTCCAAGAAGCCATTATAAAGGAATAATTTAAGATGAGCACAAATATTTATGTATGAAGATATATGTGTTATAGCTCTACTTATATTATGAAATGTAGAACTTTAAAACAATTCATCATAAGTAATGATAAGTGTCTTGAATTACCAGGTCCTTTTTATTTTAATGTGCTAGGCACTATCTGTGGTTTATCTCATTTATTTCTTTCTACATTTTATAATGTATGCATGCTCAGTCGCTCAGTATGAATTTCACTTTGCCATACATCATTCATTAAAGCAAGTAAATTTTTAGTCTGTGGCCAGTTATCACTACTTTGAATCCATCTTAGTGCCTATATTGTGTTTTAAATGAAAGTGAAGTCTACCAGTCATGTCCGACTCTTTGCAACCCTGTGGATTGTAGCCTACCAGGCTCTTCTGTCCATGGGATTCTCCAGGCAAGAATACTGGAGTGGGTTGCCATTTCCTTCTCCAGATGATCTTCCCGACCCAGGGATCAAACCTAGGTCTCCCGCATTGCAGGCAAACGGTTTAACCTCTGAGCCACCAGGGAAGCCCATGTGTTTTAAATAAGAGTATCTAAATATTTGAGAGGTCAGAGTTTGTGAAGAGTTAATGTTAAAAAGAACAAAGACTTTGCTTTAATCTATTTATACCGAAAAGTATAATAACCAAACGTTTCATAGAAAGTGGCTTGTGTTTTCCACTGATTGCAGCAGGAGTGAATGACTTACTATTTGTTCTCCAACTTCTAATTAGGAAAATTTCTTGCTGGTGACAGCTTCAAAGTTCTGCTAAAATTTCCGTGTCAAATGTAGAGGAAAGAACTAGATTTAATTTGTTTTCAAATTGGTAAGTTAAAATTGATATTCTGAAATAATTTGTCCTGTCTCATCTTATATCACTTTTTTCTTTATCAATCTGAGAACTGAATGTAGATAACTTAAAGCACACATGGAACAATAAAGAATGATGTCAATTCTTGGTCCAGATTGGCATCTCTGAGAATAGGAAAGGGCAGGATCAGTGGTGTCTTGGTCTAGCTCTCTTCCTACATCAATTAAATCCCAAGAATCATTCCCCTTTTATATCTCAAAAATATGAATGCCCTGAATCTATTTCTATTTTCCATTGCCATTTAGCAAATATACACAGATTTCTAAGAAACAGTTTGCTATCCTCATCATCTTTTACCTTGCACCACTTCCCTGTTTTATAATATTCATATCACCTTCAGGATAAAACCCAAATTTTGACATGTCCTTCAGGAAGCTTCTTGATATAGTCTTATCTTACTGTAAAATTTTTTCATAAATAGTTTCATAAGTATTTTATTTCAAAATCACTAATCACTAGCATTCCTTAAAGGTGGCATGTTTTTTCTTGTTCATGTACCTTTGCTTACGATGTTCCCTCTGCCAACTAATTTCTTCATTGGACAACTTCTGAACTGATGGTTCAGATTCCCGTTTTTTAAGGAAGAATTACCTGAACTTTCTTTTTGTTTCTTCAATACCTCATTTTTCCATTAACATAGTCTTGCTTTGACAGACTCAAAGGAGGGTGTGGACTTATTTTCCTCTCCTTAATGATTAATACAGGGCTTCCCTAGTGGATCAGTGGTAAAGAATCTGCCTTCGATACAGGAGACGTGGGTTTGATTCCTGGGTTGGGAAGATCCCCTGGAGAACGAAATGGCAACCCAATCTTGTATTGTTGCCTGGGAAATCCCATGGACAGAGGAGCCTGGAGGGCTATAGTCCATGGAACTGCAGAAGAGTTGAACCTGACCTAGTGACTATTACAAGAGCAACAACGACTAATACAATTGGACTTTAAGTTAGGTGTTCAACAAATATTTGTTTGTGTTGTTATTTAGTCTCTCAGTCCTGTCTGACTCTTTGCCACCCCATGGGCTGCAGCACAGCAGGCTTCCCTGTCCTTTACCATCTTGCAGAGCTTGCTCAAACTGAATGTCCATTGAGCTGGTGATGCCATCCAAGCATTTTGTCTTCTGTTGTCTCCTTCTCTTCTTGCCTTCAAATCATTCCCAGCTTCAGGGTCTTTTCCGATGAGTCATCTCTTTCCATCAGGTTGCCAAAGAATTGGATATTCAGCATCAACCCTACCAATGAATATTCAGGGTTGATTTCCTTTAGGATTAACTGGTTTTATCTCCTTGTTGTCCAAGGAACTCTCAAGAGTCTTCTCTAGAATCAAGATTCAAAGGTGTCAATTCTTCAGTGTTCCACCTTCTTTATGGTCAAACTCTCACATCCATACATGACACGACTACTGGAAAAACCATAGCTTTGACCTCTGTCAAAATGTCAAAGGACCTCCGGACTTTTGTCAGCAAAGTAATGTCTCTGCTTTTTAATACTCTGACTAGATTTGTCACACTTTCTCTTCAAAGGAACAAGTGTCTTTTAATTTTATGGTTGCAGTAATCACCCACAGTGATTTCAGAGCCCAAGAAAATAAAGTCTGTCACTGTTTCCATTGTTTCCCCATCTATTTGCCACGAAGTGATGAGACCAAATGCCATGACCTTTGGTTTTTGAATGTTGAGTTTTCAACCAGTTTTTTCATTCTCCTATTTCACTTTCATCAAGAGACTTTTCTTAGTTCCTCTTCGCTTTCCGCAATAAGGGTGGTGTCATCTGCATATCTGAGGTTATTGATATTTCTCCTGGCAACCTTGATACCAGCTTGTGAAATGTCACACACACACACACACACACACACATGCATAAGTAAATAGCTTATATACTTGGTATATAAGTTAAATAAGCAGGGTGATAATATACAGCCTTGATGTACTCCTTTCTAATTTTGAACCAGTCCATTGTTCCACATCCAGTTCTAACTCTTGCTTCTTGACATGCATACAGTAGATTTCTCAGGAGACAGGTCAGGTGGTCTGGTATTTCCATCTTTTTAAGAATTTTCCACAGTTTATTGTGATCCACATAGTCAAAGGGTTTAGCATAGTCAATGAATCAGAAGTAGATGTTTTTCTGAAACTCTCTTGCTTTCCCTATGATCCAATGAATGTTGGCAGTTTTTTCTCTGGTTCCTCTGCCTTTTCTAAATCCAGCTTATATATCTGGAAGTGTTTGGTTCAAGTACTGCTGACACTTAGTTTGAAAGACTTTGAACATAACCTTACTAGCACGGGGCTTCCCTGGTGGCTCAGCTGGTAAAGAATTTGCCTGCAATGCAGGAGACCTGAGTTTGATCCCTGGGTTGGGACGATACCCTGGAAAAGGGAATGGCTACCCACTCCAGTGCTCTGGCCTGGAGAATTCCATGGACTGTATAGTCCAAGGGATTGCAAACAGTCAGACACGACTGAGCAACTTTCACTCATTCACTTACTAGCAGGGGAAATGAGCGCAATTATGTGTTTGAACATTCTTTGACATTACCCTTCTTTGGGATTGGAATGAAAACACATTTTCCAGTCCTGTGGCCACTGCTGAATTTTTCAAATTTGCTGGCAAATGTGTGGCACTTTAACAGCTTCATTTTTTATGATTTTAAATATCTCAGCTGGAATTCTATCTCCTTCACTAGCTTTGTTGGTAGTGATGCTTCCTAAGGCCCACTTGTCTTCCCACTCCAGGATACCAGGCTCTAGGTGGGTGATCACACCATCATGGTTAATCTGGGTCATGAATGTCTTTTTTTGTATAGTTTTTCTGTGTATTCTTCCCATGTCTTCTTAATATCTTCTGCTTCTGTTAGGTCCATACAGTTTCTGTCCTTTTTTGTGGCCATCTTTGCATGAAATGTTCTCTTGGTATCTAATTTTCTTGAAGAGATCTCTAGTTTTTCCTGTTCTGTTGTTTTCCTGTATTTCTTGCCCTTGTTTACTTTGGAAGGCTTTCTGATTTCTTCTTGCTGTTCTTTGGAACTCTGCATTCAGATGGGTATATCTTTCTGTTTCTCCTTTCCCTTTTGCTTCTCTTTTTTCTCATCTATTTGTAAGACCTCTTCAGGCAACCATTTTGCTCCTTTCCATTTCTTTTTTTGGGGATGGTTTTGATCACTGCCTCATGTACAATGATATTAACCTCTGCCCATAGTTCTTCAGTCACTCTGTCTATGAGATCTAATCTGTTGAATCTATTTGTCATGAAAATTTTTTTAATGAACCAAGTTAATTTTCCAACTTTACTTTCCCTAGAGCATAGGAGTATATTAGGGCTATGTGAATGTCACTGCCTCAGTGAGAAGACTAGAATTCATAGGAAATGATCGTCCCAAGTCACTTATGACAATTATCTTATACTTTTGGCCTAGAACATTAGGGTAAAAATCATTGAGAAGACAACCTCTAAGGCAGTTGGACAAAGATGTTAAGGCATGCTAAGTCATTTGAACTTTGTCCAGAGGGTGATACGGTTATATTACTTGTTAGAGAAATCATAGTTGAGTACTGATGACCTCGTAAGGAAGTAAACTTGAAGAAGTAACAAAGTGGAATGAGCAGTATTGAGTATAATTGGATTTTTTTCTTGATTTAACTGTGTGTAGCTGGTAAGGGAAATAAAAGGGATTAGTAATGCATAGTTTCTGTCTTGAGCAATTAGAATGAGAATTGTAGTATTTACTTAATTAAAGTCTCAGGACGAAGGGAAAAAAAAAAGATAATTGTGAACCAAGAATCCCATTTTGCATATTTTGAATTTAGATGCCTATAATAGATATACAGCTTCCCTGGTGGCTCACAGGTTAAAGCGTCTGCATCCAATGCGGGAGACCGGGGTTCAATCCCTAGGTCGGGAAGATCCCCTGGAGAAGGAAATGGCAATCCACTCCAGTATTCTTGCCTGGAGAATACCATGGGCAGAGAAGGCTAGTAGGTTACAGTCCACGGGGTCGCAAAGAGTCGGATTCGACTAAGCGACTTCACCTTACCTAATAGATATAAGAAATGAACATTCAGGAAAACTTTTTTTGCAGCATTTTGGAAATTAGTTTGTAATATTGCTAAATTCTTGGAGCTAGTTATAAAAAGAAAAATAAGTAGTAAAATGATTTTGAAAAAGCTTTAAGATCATGATAATGGTGGTCTCTGTTTCATGGTAGTCTTTATTTCATTTGATGACAAATAAGAATATCTTTTAGCCCGGCTTGTTTGTTTAGGGTGGTTTTGATGTGTATGGAATATTTAAAGATACAAATGTTGCATCAGCCAGTTGAGGCTTCTAGTCATATTGCAATGTTTATAATGGTTTTCTTAAACTAACACTATTGGAAAGAATGAACATTTGGTAAAAAACTAAATAAAAATGGTTGGCTTCATTTAATTTTTGTACCTCTTCAAAGTTCATAATTTGTAATAAATGGTGGCAACATAGTAAAAGATTGAGAGTAATAAATTTGTACTAAAATTTTAAGAATAATTTTAGGAATCATTCACATGGAAATTGATTTTATATTTTAAAATAAAATGTGTTTAAAAAGACAGCTCATAAGCATATCTCAGTTTTTGCAAGAATATTTAAGATGCTCTTTATATAAACAAATCTAATCATATCAGACAGTGGAATAATAGATCCACTTCAGAGTTATGTGTCATTTTCCTGCAAGAAGAAAGAAGTAGGCACAAGTTCATTCTTGTTTTTTGATGTGGGTATTTTTATGCTTTTCTTTATTCTGTCACATTACATAAAATATTCTAGGTTGAAAGTATTTTCCACAGTTAAAGTGGATTTCAGTCAATCTGAGATAGAAATAAAAGCTCTGTGGATAAGCTGAATTAACCATTTTAAGGAAAATATTTACTTTGCTGCAAGGTTGGAATATGATTTTTAATAGCTTTTTTTTAAACAAAATTACTTATGTTATCTTGGCTTATTTCTTTCTAATTTCATACCATTAAATTAATATTCACATAAAATATATAGGGAAATAGCCATTATGCTAAAAAATAGTTTTGTCTCCTTTTTTGCTTCTTCTTGCCCAAGACAGAAAAAAAGAGGGAAAAAAAAAAATGACCTGGTTAATCACTTTAGAAATTGTGACATAATTTCATGGTTACCATTTGGCTATGCCGTGTTTGAAATTTCCTGTTCAGGTTGAACAGATCTGTTTCCAAAGCTGGAAGTACTTGATAATGCAGCTTTTATTTTTTCAGGAAAGATAAAGATGAATCATATCATTTATATACCCTAAGAGTCAATCTTAAGAACATACCATGCAATGATTTAATAAACAGCAGCATCATAGGGTAGATAAACAGGTTTTTCACTAAAATTATAGAATATCTATAAATGGCCTTAAAATATATCCTGCCCATATTTTAATTCAGATTTTACAATTATTGCCTTCTCTGCCAGATGCTGTTGATGATCTGACTATACTCTACTGCCTTAGTATCTTCTAGATAAGCTTTTTTACTTGAATTATTGCCCCAGGGTTTGTCTCTGGTGCCTCATAAACTCAGATGCCTTTTTTCTTTATCTCTAAACACGTTAGAAAATGAAAAAGAATACGGGAACAAATAGATAAGCTTCTAAAGAAAATTTTAGCTAAGTTAGAATTGTTTCAGAATATTCAGATGACTCAGATACAAAGAGGCAGAAATAAAGTATTTGAGAGCCATCTTTAGTCTATAATTAGAAAAAGTCAAAAATATAGGTCTGACTTTACCAGTGGTCTGTATTAGAGTTATGGAGGGAGGCTGAACAAAAGAGTTAGATATTTTTTTGTACTTGTGCTTCCCCTCCTCCTCAAAAAAAAGCACTGTTTTTGCTGTTTTGGCAAGAAGAAATACTGTACTATAAATTTTTTTTTTTCCCTGCTATTTGAATTTGTGTTAGAGGTCCATTTGAAATGATGGAATTAAGGGAAGGCATAATTTATGCTGTTGCATCTGGAAGGACTTTTCCTTTTTGTCTGTTGGAATAAAAATATAAAAATCTTAACGAGTTGTTATGTTTCTTCTAGTTATAGCATGAAAATAAATGGAAAGATAAGCTCCCCAAATGCTTCTCCATAGCAGTTGAAGTGAAATGAAAGTTGAAATAGATTAGTGCTTTCTATAATTTTGTTTCACCTTCTTAATCAGGGACAGAGTATGCGCTTGGTTAGTCTCATTAGCTAATAAGTGGAGGAGACAGCTGGGCCAAGTTGTCATACAGCCTGAGGGAGACAGGGGGTATACTGTCAAGCAACCATCACTGTTTTAATAGTAACATATCCATGAATTAAAACATTTAACTCATTATCTAGCAATCTTATTATTTACCCTTTTCTAGCAATCTATTAGAGAAGGCAGTGGCACTCCACTCCAGTACTCTTGCCTGGAAGATCCCACGGATGGAGGAGCCTGGAAGGCTGCAGTCCATGGGGTCGCTAAGAGTCGGGCACGACTGAGCGACTTAACTTTCACTTTTCACTTTCATGCATTGGAGAAAGAAATGGCAACCCACTCCAGTGTTCTTGCCTGGAGAATCCCAGGGACGGGGGAGCCTGATGGGCTGCCATCTATGGGGTCGCACAGAGTCAGACACGACTGAAGAGACTTAGCAGCAGCAGCAGCAACAGCAATCTATTACTCTGCTTTTTCAAAAAAAACTACATGCTTTACTATGGTTTTCCTATTATTGGGTAACTTTCTTGAACTTTCACAAGAAATGTAATTAGAATTTTAGAGCAAGTGTTATAATATCTAAATTATAATACCCATAAATGTAATTATGATTACCTCCGTTAAGTCCAATTTTAATTTCATTTTTAGTTATATGTGATTNATATGAATTAATGTTCATATTTTCCATTTTATCTGTTAAATATAAGCATACATGGTTTAAAATGCTTTTAGATTGGGTTTATTATTCAGAGAATATCTTTATAGAGAAATTGATATAAATAGTGCTCATTTTGCATGAGTAGAGTTACTAAAATTGGCATCACCTGTTCAAAGACTATAAAGTTTTTAAAGCTTTTTATTCATATTGCTTAAATTACCTCTAGAAGGTGATAATGAGTTATAGTTTTCATTAGTCATTTTTGAAAATATTTGTTGACCCACTGATTTAGAGTTTTCCATTCAAAAAATTTCCCTAACAAATCTAGTTTGTGTTGAATTAAAAATGCAAAAAACTAAGTTAAGATTCTAAATTTTGGTTGCGAGCAGTAGCATCCTCTACTCATGTGTATTCAGCCAGTTTGTCCCTTACACAACTAAGCCTCGAAGGAAAGTGAATATTTTATGTGCACAATCCTTTCACACTGTCTAAAAGTACATTATTTATAGATGACAGTGAAGTACAAATTTATTTGATTGATATCTGCTGAAAACATTATTTCACTCAGCTCAAGCACTGTGATTATTTGATTACTGATTGTATGATGGTGGTGATAATGGACGTCAGGGGCAGGAAAACATAAAAATAGTTGCTAGTTGCTTTCTTCTTATAATTTTCTATAAAATATGATGAAATAAGAAATATATTCAAGTACTTTAGGCACAGATAGGATGTAAAAGAAAGAAGTAAAAGGAAAGGGTGATTGTTGATAATGATACTTTCAGCTTGGGAACTGAACCCTTCACAAATGAGAGACCAGTTGAGTTGTGCTTTTTATTGGAGGTAGAATTTGACAGGTGAACATTTAAATAGAGGGTCAATTGGTGCATAGATACAGAGCTGAGAAAGCCTGGGGGTATTCAGAAAATTGGAAAATAGAGTAGATATAGCAGAGTGATGAGAAATATGTTCTGTGACTTAGATTCCTGAACCTTGGCATTTATATTTCATCATTATATGATGAGGGACAGTTGCAGGGGAATAAGATGATCTGTGCTTTATTCTAAGAAAATTAATCTGGAAGTGATATGTGTGTTAGACTAATGGAAAGCAAATCCAAAGGGAGGGAAAACAATTTGTAGGCTTTTCTGTTTTATTTTCATCAACATCTGTTTAAACACTTATTTGCCAGGCACTATGGTAGGGACTGTAGAGAAAAAAGATGAAGAAGATATAATCCTCACTTTTGATGCACTTATAGTTAGACATGCATAGAAAAAAAAAAAAAATGAACACCCCATGACAGAGTAACAACTGAGTCATACTCAAGGTAAGACTGATTGGTAACTAGCTGTATTGAGATGTAGATACCAGGTTATCAACTAATACCATTTTTCCAAAGACATCAAGTCTTATTAAGGTTATACATAAAAACAGTGTTTCTAGACTTTGCAAGAATTCAAGCAAGAAACCGGTGAAACTTTAACTGCGGTGAAAATAGTGTAAATGTAAAATAAGGCAGTGGTAATGTGGTGGAAGGTTAAGGAGAGGGCTTTTTATCTTAGGAAAAGGGGCAGGTTGGCATTAACAGATATGGGGGGAAACAGCAAAACTGGGATTTTCATGTGGGTAAAATAATAGGTTTGGTGATGCCTTGCTTTCATGATTTTTGCTCATATCTTTGCTAAGGCACTCAGCATTTTAAAATTTCATTGCAATTCCTTAGGTAATTAATTGACGATTCATTTATTCACTATGAAAAGTGATATGAATTTCTTTGAAATTACAAGTATGATAAGAGTAAAAATAAGTTACACCAAATAAAGCATAAGTGAAGACCTGATTTCATTCATAGCCATTGTGTGTGTATATATATATATATATATGTATGTATGTATATATATTTACTATATATATATAATTTAGNTATATATATATATATATATGTATGTATATATATTTACTATATATATATAATTTAGCATTTCTAGCAGTCTCCCTAAGAGCTTAAGTAAATTTATTATAGAAGTCTTAGTGTAATGGACAGGAAAATTATCCTTACCACTTAGAGGTGCCTTAAATTTTGCATTGTTGAAAGGAAAGGGAACTTTGCTAATACAGAGTTACAAATAGATAAGTTTGTAGAAGTTAAGAATTCAACTTCTCCAGGAAGTCTTTCCTAATTTTTGGATCTGAGACCAGATCTTTTGCCACTGATGAACCTTAACACGGCTTATTAAACATTCCTCAGTTGTACCATGCATTGTGGTTTTGTCTATAATTTCCTGAGACTAAGCTTCTTGAGAATTGAGTCATCATTTATCATTCCAGATATAAATTCACTCTAAATAAAACTCACCACAATGTTGGTTTTATAGATACTCTGTAAATATTTCTTAGATGCAAAATTGAATCCATTTGCATAATTTGTCTTCAGCATTCCTGCCCTAGCTTAGATGTTTTTGTGAGCTCCATGTTAGTTTTCTGTCTCTGTGATAAATCACTTTAAAACTTAGCAGCTTAAAACAACACTTATGTATTATCTCACAGTTTTCTGTGGACTACAAATCTGGGCATTTCACAGCTCAGCTGGGGCTGAAGAGTCTACTCCAGACTCAGCCACGAAGAGCCTCTCTCAATAGGGTTGCTTCCATGAAATTAAAACTAGCTTTCTCTGGGGCAAGCAATCCAAGAGAGAGAGAAAAAGTGAGCATCCATGATGGAAACCGGGTTCCTCTATAACCAAATCTAGGAAGTGTCATCCCATTTGTGGTAGTTTAATGATGGCCTCTAAAAAGATAGCTCAAGTCCTAACCTGTGTTACTTGTGAATGAGACAGTATTTGGAAACAGAATAAAGGCTTATAAAGATAAATGGAATTAAATAAAGGATCTTGAGTGGGAACATCCTGGATTAACTAGATGAGCTTTAAATCTAATAACATGTATCCTTATGAGGTATACGTAGAGAAGAAAGAAGGTTCTGTGAAGTCAAAGGCAAGGACTGATATGATGCAACCATAATCAAGGATTGCCTGGCACCACTAGCAGCTGAAGAGGCAAGAATAAAATCTCCCTTAGACCCTTCAGAGGAAGTGTAGTCATTCTGACACCTCGATCCGACTCTTGTCCGTCAAAACTATGAATGAATGAATTTCACCCAGTTTGTGGTGGTTTGTTATGGAAGCCATGGGAAACTAATATACCACCCTTTTCTGTAGTCTTCTATATTTTAGAAATGCATCATAGATCTAGCCCTCATTCAGTGGCAGGAGGTCACAAAAGGGCATGGATATCAGGAGGCAGAAGCCATCTGAGAGTCTTGCTATTCTATTAGATTTCCGAATCCCTCCATTTGCTTGATATTTGATACATCTGTATAGCCAGACCATTAGAGTCATTATCTCACATTCTTAAAAGTCGCGATCTTTATTTTTGTATTTCCTAACTCTTTGATTAGAATTGTTATTCATTTGGATAGTCAAATTGGAAAACTTAATTTGAATTTCTGCTTTTTTTCTTAATACTCATAACCTTTAATATATTAACCAGTCTTTTTCATTCTATTCCTTAAATTTTTATCATCTATCCCATTGTTATGTCTCTCTAGCAGTATAACCCCTAAGTGCTCTGTCTGTTTTTGAGCATTTCCCTTCAAACCTTTTGCTACAAAGTGACTTTTGAAAATTCAAGTGGGATTACATAATTTCCTTATGTGGACTGGCTCTTGACTTCTAAAATCCAAAGTGTATCTTTAATCATTCCTTAATATAGGTCTAGAAAACTGTATAAAGCTTTCCAGATATATTATGTGCTTTCATTTTTGCTTACCTTTCTCTGGGATTCTCTTTTTCCAGTAATCAGATAGGTGTGTGTTTGTTTTTGTACCCAGAGTACCCTGCAGAATGCCTAATACAATGGCCAGCACAGAATAAGTTTTCATCTGTTGTAAACTAATGTTAAAGATGAAAGATGAAGAGAAGAGGCTTGAAACAGCAATAAAATGACTAAACTTACAGACTCCTTTAAGATGGAAACACATGTAAGAGAAAGGAAAACTATGGACTAATTAATAATGGAGCAATTAATGATGGATAGTTTAAGGGTAGAATAAACGCAAAGGCATGTTCAGTATAAATATGTGGAAGAAGTAGAAGTCAAAAAAATATGAAAAAAAAAGAGAATTTTACTTTTGAGACCCTATATAAAGTTTAGATTTGAATGTGACTGTAATGTAGTTTAAGAGTATTAAAAGGTACATCCTCATAGAGTTTATACTATATTAGATAGGAAGAGTAAGGAAGATAAGAAGTAGAAGAAATAGATGACAAAAATGCAATACAATGTTAAGAAAGCAGCAAAAAAGGAGTTTGAGTAAGCTCCAGGAGTTAGTGGATGGACAGGAAAGCCTGGCATACTGCAGTCCTGGGGTCACAAAGAGTTGGACATGACTGAACAACTAAACTGAACTGAACTGAACTGAAGTAAGACTAATAGTGCTCTTGTCTGAAGAATGTCTCTGGGGAAGACCCTCAGTGGAGAACATATTCAAATCATATTCAGCAGATGTGTTATGCTTAATCAGCATTTAAATACCAAAGGAAATCATCTTTAAGCTGTTTGCAGAAACTGAAGAAAGCCATTTTACTGTCACTGAACTTTGATTGTACATGAAAAATTTACATTTAATACATCTGTATGTGTAAAACATACTTTCATTCTAATAATTAATGATATTCAAATTAATCATTACCTGTATAATATTAACATTAGTTTTTATTTAATGAAGAGACAAAGGGAAAAATGCTTTGTATATTTACATAATATGTAATTGTAACAATTATGAATTATGAATGTAACAATGAATGAACTGCTATTTGAATGAAATAGTGAAAACAGGGAAAGTGGTTTTTTATCAAATATGGTAGTCTCTATGTCACAGATTGGTAATCTATGGGCTTTTAGCTTAAAAGAATTATTTATGTGATGAGGGTATTATATAGTATATCAAAGCCTTAAATATTTAGAGATAACATTCTCTTTTTTTTTTTTTTTAACCTCTGAAGGTTACCCAAGAGCTAACATTCTTTACAAAATGATTTACCTTGCTTTTAGAACATAATCCACACTGACAAAATTTAGCTTAGCAAAAAGATTCTTTAAAAAGGATATTTTTTACACATGAAGACAGAAATAAATGAATAAGAATGATTTACATAATTATGTGCAATGAATGAAGAGATGAAAGTGGCTATCTCAGAGAAGGAAATTGTTAAATGATGAGTTTTGAATTGCATAGTTCATCAGTTCAGTGGCCTGACAGTCTAAACTGTAAACATTTTGATCAAATGACTACCTGTAATGGTCAACATCTCTTTATACAAGCAGTCTGTTCTATGTGTTAATATTAATCACATGTATAGTTGATGAGTCTCTATAAATTACAGTTCTTATTTTGCAAGTAACAGAAAGGAGTTCTATGTACTTTAAGCAAAAAGTATTTTGTTGAAAGGATATGAGTTAGCTCATGAAATCAGAGGGTAATCAGAAAAACAGTTCTCAGGAAAGACAGGAGCCAGAGCATTTCCAGGGATCTAGAGAGCAGGAAGTGGAGAGAGACTGTGAAAAGTACTGCCGTGGAGCTAAATCTGTACCAGTAATGTGGTTTAATGCTATTCTTCTTACGTTCACAAAGCCAGTGTGCATGGCTGGGTTTCAATCATTTGCCCTCTGCCAGGAACCATGGCACTTGATTAACAATTCTCCTGAGACTGCTAGCATGTGGAGAGGGTGGGTTCCCAAAAAGAATTTCAGAGTTTTAGGACTAAGATGGGGAGTAGGGCAAGTAAAAACAATTGATGTTTCTAAAGCCTTTCTTCAGAACTGTCATTCAAAAAGTATCAAACTCTAACAGCAAAAAACTCAGAGAATAAAGATTTTGCCAGTAAAATTAGCATAGATTAAATAGTAATGTTGCTCAGGTTTTAATAGATATCTACTCTTATGAAAATTTGTTTCTTCTTTCTTTTATACATATGTCTATTGTCTGTCATGTGCTAAGTGCTATCCTAGCAGTGAACATAAAGCTATAAACAATAGAATTTGTTTTTGCTTTGTATAGAGTCTTAGTGAAAACTGAAATATATATAACAATTAATATATTGCAGGAAGTCTAGAACCAGAGCTATAGTAGTTTCCTAGAGTTGTTATAAGAAAGAACTACAAACTTGAGTGGCTTAAGACAACAAAAATTCTAGAGGCTAGAAGTCTGGAATCTGGGTGTCAGAGGGTCATGTGTCCTCCAAAGATTCTAAGGGAGCATCCTGCTGTGTTTCTTCCAGCTTCTGGTGGCTGATGGTCTTTCTTGGCCTATGGCAGCCTACCTCCCCTCTCTGGCTCCATCTTCACATGGCCTTCTTCCCTGTGTCTCTTGGTGTGTCCTCTCCTCTTTTTATGAAAATACCAGTCATTGGATTTAGGGTCTATCCTAAATCCAAAATGATTTCACCTCAATATCTTGAACTAATTACATCTGTAAAGACACTGTTTCGAAATATGGTCACATGCTGAGGTTCTGAGTGGACATGAATTTGGGGGAGATGGTGTTTGTCCCACTATAGGGAGGTCACATGATACTGTTGGTGTTCTTTGTAGGGACCCAGGGCCTATTTTGGGGGTATGCTAGAGAATCCCACTTGAAGGAAATGTCTGAGAGTGAATGCTCAGTAGAAGGAAAGGAGTGTACAATGGACCCTCTGAGTGCTTGTGAGGAAGCATAGTTCATTGGAAGAAATGAAAGTATCAATAGTTCAGTTCAGCTGAAAGAGTACACGGGACTGGTGAGAGGTGGAGAGGAGAGAGGAGAGAGAAGAGGTTAAATGGAACAGACGATAAGGGAACATGTAAGGGGTTTGACATTATCCTGAATACAGTAAGTGCCTTTGAGGGAACAGTGGTAGTTTGTTAGTCACTTGGGTCCTGTCTGATTCTTTGTGACCCCATAGACTGTAGTTATAAAATGGAAAAAAAAAAAAAAAAAAGGAAAGAAAGCGTGAAAGAGTGAAACTAGGACACACAGCTGTATCTACAGTAAGATCTCAACACTATATCTGGCAACCTTCAGCCTTTAACATTAAACACTAAAAGTAAAGGCACTTAAATGTTAGCAGTGGTGACTTTAATTTTACTATTTTTAACATTTTTAAAGTACAGTGGGTCCAAAGAGCATATACTACTTTTATAATGGTGGGAAGAAAAACATTTTTTTGGTACATTTTAGTACATTAAATAAACCTGATATAAGATTTACGTAGTGTAGTGTTTTTAAAAATAAGTAATTGATTTCAAGGATTGGGTATCTTTTTACTTACAAGAGAAAAGGACTGTAAATGAATAAAGAATTATACCACCTGAAGAAGGTATTTCATAAAATATCCTGAAATATGTATGGAGATATTGATTGCACATCCTCAGCTGGATTACGTAGCCATTGGCTAAATCAAGAAAAAAGACTTCTACTTTTGGACATAAGATAGGAAATACATTTGGACTGAAAGCATTTTTCTATTGATTTTGAACACATGTCAGTGAGTGAGCAATTTAATAAAGCATAAAAATTGATCCTTTTATGTAAGTTATCATCAGTAACTCCAGGTAACCTTATGTAAGGTGATTAGGCATAACATTCCTGTGAAGATTTTACTAATTTTTGTAAGACTGAAGTGTATTTAGATTTTTGGAATGCAAAATTAGAGCTTTAATATTAAATCTATTTTACATATCCAAGGGTTGTGCTGTGAGAACAGAACACATTTGCATGTTCTTCTGTGTTTTCCACCCAGTTTCAGAATATTAAACAACTATTCCATTAACATATACTGGATGATATGATGGGGCAATTAAAACTCTCATATCATCTTTAGACTATTTTTCTTGCAAGAGATAAAGCAATTTAATTCATGACTCATAATAATAATTATAAAATGTTTATCAAAGAAAATATTTGCTACTTCTGTGGAGGTTTTTTGTATTTTTTTTTCAAAGTATTGATAATTCCTTAAATAGCATTGTTTACTTTGATTCATCAATAAAATTGTTTGCTAATCCTGACTGAGATGATGTATAAATATTTTGCTATTTAGGAATAGTTCAAGTTCAAACGTTTTACTTTTTTACTTGCTAATGACTATAAAGTCAGCAGACCTTCTTTCTTAAAAATAGTCTTGAATATATTCTAGTAAAATATATACTAGAAATACATTTCTTGGTTAATTATTTATAAAAAAATATAGATACCAAAAATTATAATAGGAAAGTAAACATTTCAGTAAAATGAGTGCATGTGTGCTAAGTCACTTCAGTCATGTCTGTAACCCATCAGGCTCCTCTGTCCATGAGATTCTCTAGGCAAGAACGCTGGGGTGGGTTGCCATGCCATCCTCCAGGGGACCTTCCCTACCTGGGGGTTGACTGAATCCGCAACTCTTACATCTCCTGCATTGGCAGGCAAGCTCTTTACTACCAGTATTACCTGGGAAGCCCAAAATACATGAGTGTCACCACAGGTGTTTTTCATGATCTTCTCATTGAAAGTGTTAGTTGCTTAGTCGTGTCTGACTCTGCAACCCCATGGACTGTAGCCTGCTAGGTTCCTCTGTCCATGGGATTCACTAGGCAAGAATACCAGAGTGGGTAGCCATTCCCTTCTCCAGGGGATCTTCCTGACCCAGAGATTGAACCTGGGTCTCCTGCATTGTTGGCAGACTCTTTACCATCTGAGCCAACAGAGCTCTACTTTCAGTGGACGGTTTGACTTTTTTTTTTTTTAATAAATTTACTTTTAATTGGAGGACAGTTGCTTTACAATATTATGTTAGTTTCTGCCATACATTAACATGAATCAGCCATAGGTATACACATGTCCCCTCCTTCTTGACCCTCCCTTCCACTTCTCACCCCATCCCACCCCTGCAGGTGGTCACAGAGCACCAGGTTTGAGCTCCCTGTGTCATACAGAAAATTCCCACTGGCTGTCTAATTAACATGTGGTAATTGCAGCCATGAAATTAAAAGATGCTTACTCCTTAGAAGGAAAGTTATGACCAACCTAGATAGAATATTCAAAAGCGGAGACATTACTTTGCCAACAAAGGTCTGTCTAGTCAAGGCTATGGTTTTTCCAGTGGTCATGTATGGATGTGAGAGTTGGACTGTGAAGAAAGCTGAGTGCCGAAGAATTGATGCTTTTGACCTGTGGTGTTGGAGAAGACTCTTGAGAGTCCCTTGGACTGCAAGGAGATAGTCCATCCTAAAGGAGATCAGTCCTAGGTGTTCATTGGAAGGACTGATGTTGAAGCTGAAACTCCAATACTTTGGCCACCTGATGCAAACAGTTGACTCATTGGAAAAGATCCTGATGCTGGGAGGGATTGGGAGCAGGAGGAGAAGGGGACGACCCAGGATGAGATGGCTGGATGGCATCACAGACTCTATGTACATGAGTTTGAGTGAACTCCAGGAGTTGGTGATATACAGGGAGGCCTGGCGTGCTGCGATTCATGGGTTTCCAAAGAGTTGGACACGACTGAGTGACTGAACTGAACTGAACTGAACTGAATGTACATGCTGATTCAGTGTTATTCTCTCACTTGGTCCCTCTCTCTCCTTCCCACTCTATGTCCGTACGTCTGTTCTCTATGTTTGTGCCTCCATTGCTTGACTTTTTCAAGCAAGTTTATATCTCTTATATCATTTAGTTAGCCCATCCCCAAAATATTTTTAGGTAACTTGTCCTATATAAAATTTCACTTACTTAGGACGGTTATGGCATCACCACCTCAATGGACATGAGTTTGAGCAAACTTCAGGAGATAGTGTAGAACATGGAAGTCTGACATGCTGCAGTCTGTGGGGTCACAAAGAGTTGGACACAGCTTAGTGGCTGAACAACAGCAACAACAGGACTACGAACCTGAAAGTCTATCTGCTTGGAGTTTATAGGCTTCCCTCCACCCCCATTCTTGAGTTTTCTAAACTTCTGAGAATTGGAAATCAGTCCCAGTAGCATTAATAATGTTAATTACAATGTCCAGCACTTACATGTTGTTTTCAGCTGTCTGTATAAAGGAACCTGTCTAATCCTTATAAGGATAGTTTGAGGTAGGGGACTCAGTTACAGATGAAGAATCTTAAGCAGAAAGTGGTAAAGTAAATTTGCCCAAGATCAAATGGCAGAAAGGGGATTAGAACCCTGGTATACTGTTTTATCCATCCTACTTTACTTCATGAAGAAGATATAGATTCATATGAAAGGATTTTAATCCAAAAATATCAGACACCTCATCAGTATTCCCTGTCATCTTCTTGTGGAAAGATCTGACATACAGCTCTGTGATAGCTGGGTTACATATTTCTTATTCTCCCACATTTTTGTACCACTCATCCGCCTCATATTTCATTTATTTCAGATCCTTTGACTGTTCTCCTACCTCATATTCAGTTTTATAGTTTTATTTACATGTTTTCCAGTATACAGAAAGATTCCAAGACAAACCTCTTATTTTGTTTACTTAGAAAAGATGAGAATATCATTTTGAGAAAGTAAAACATTAGTTTTGTGTCCTAAAGATAACACTAATGCAAGCAGCAATAGTAAGTTTCCAGGGTAGTGAGAATATTAAAAAGTTTTTATATCCCCTTTCATAATTTAAACTTACACTTGATATTAAATTTTATTGTGAGAGGAAAATTACACATTTTCTATTCCTTGTGATAAACCAAGCACACACAGTAATATCCCTGTTATAACCTCAAATCCCTGGATAGACCAGAAAATAAATATATATAATTCAATTTAGAATTGTATTGGAAAATAAGTCAGAAAAACTTCAATAGACCAAAAAGTATGAAAAATCCATAAAAGGATACACTGTCAGATTGGAAAGGGAAGCCACAACTGAAGGTGGGCCCTGGGGAGGGCAGTTTGAGGGAGGGTGGATACACTATATGTATAGCTAAGTCCCTTCACTGTTCACCTGAAACTGTCCCAATGCTGTTTAATGGCTATTATCATTCAGTCACTTAAGCTGTGTCCGACTCTTTGTCACCCCATCCCAGGCAAGAATACTGGAGTGGATTGCCATTTCCTTCTCCAGGGGATCTTCCTACACAGGGACAGAACCCCCGTCTCCTGTGTCTTGTGCGTTGGCAGGTGGGTTCTTTGCCTCTGAGTCATCAGGGAAGCCCTACCCCAATACAAAATAAAAAAAACAATTTTTAAAAAAGAAAACAAACCATAGGCCTTGGGTAGGACACTTAAACGAAGGTGGGTGTTGCATTAAGAATGAACTATTCTCAGAAATGGAAGGTTCCAGCTTCCTGGAGAAGCCTTGAGCTGGGATGAGTAACTACTTACTTAGTTGTGATGCAGAGGAGTTTTGTCAAGTATTCAAACTGGTAAAAGAAAGCTCCAGTTACCTTCTGCAGTCTGGATACTGAAGATATGTGCTTGGATTAGAGAAAAACAGTTAAGTGTTCTGGTCTTAGCAACCATGAGGGGAATCAGAGAACTCTCTCCTCTCACTCTCATTGAAGATAGATCACAGTACTGAGATAACAAGAGTTAATAAAGTAAGCAGAGTGCAGTTAACATGTAACAGCAGAAGGATGGGGGGGGGGGGTGGATTCCTTGAATAGAAGAGAGTAAAGCGAAAAACTGAATTAAAACCTTGATCATACTCCTTTATCATTTCATCTTGTAGTTTGTGTGTGTGTGCCCAGTTGTGTCCAATGGACTGTAACCCATCAAGCTCCCGTGTCCATGGAATTTTTCCAGGCAAGAATACTGGAGTGAGTTGCCATTTCCTTCTCCAGGAGATCTTCCTGACCCAGGGATTGAACCTGCATCTCTTGTGTCTCCTCCATTGGCAAGCAGATTGTTTGCCACTGTGCCACCTCGGAAGCCCCTACTGTTCAACTTGTTATGCTTTAACAGTTTAAGGCATAAATGAGAAATATTTCAGCCTAAAATTTCACTGTATATTTGAAATGTTAGGAATAATGTTAAAAATTAGGAATGAATATAGAGGGCCAAGGTTATTTTATCATTTCAAAACAAAACAAATTTCTTACTGAGAATGCTTTTTGTTGTTTTAATATAATTCTTTCCAAAATTAAAGCATGATACATAATTTTTACATTAAAACATCATCAAATATTTCAACGTTAAAACCATAAAAAATATTGTAGTGTTCAATGGTGTCATCACCAAAGTTTTAGTAAATTATTTTCTGATAATTGTTCCTCAGCAGCAGGGGAAAACTTTTTTGCCTCTGTAGAGTCTGAGTTGTTTAGTTTTTATATAGAGTTTGGGCTGTTTTTTTCTGTTTATTCACTCTTCTCAGAGACAATTTAAACAATGATGAAGAAAATAAACTCTTATGAAATACTTTATTGAGGTATTGGAATGCACAAAAGTAGAGAGTACACCTCTTCTCCATCCCAACTCTCACTTAGGAATTAAATTGAACCCACTTTAAAAAGTAGCAAATGGCACTCTAGTTTGTCAGGCTTTTATAATGACAGGTTATTTATTCTAGAAATAGAAAGTTGTATGTCTGTCTGTGTGGTAGGGCATAAAGAATGGTTTTTCTGTCTTCTGAGCTACGGAAGTTTCCAAATAGTAACGAAGTATTTTCATTGTCTTTATTCCAAAGTTACACTGTAGATTTTTAGCTTTTTAGCTGGCTTGTTTCTTTCCACTTCCAAACCTAGATATAAGGTTATTTAGCTTTTTTAACCTATTATTCCCAAGCCTAACAGATTTCCAGCCATAGTCTTAATATTTCATTGCAAACAAACCCATTAAATTAATGTTGAAAAGGTGTTGAATTTTTTTTCCTTCTATCCCTGATAGTTACAACGCTAGTAAAACTTGGAATTTTCTGGAGTCCTTTGTTTTTTGCAACTTGCAAAATTGCTAAGTTAGTGTTTTTGGTTGTACAGAATCAGCATTTCAGTAACTAGTCAGTATGAGTTGGTATGATGCATGAATATAGACAATAATATATATTATTTAGCATATATTTTTAAGAGTCTACTCCTATATGGCCCCCCTTCTGTCTTCCCACTGGTAACCACTAGTTTATTCTCTTTATGTGTGAGTCTACTTTTGTTTTGTTATATTCACTACTTTATTTAATTTTTTAGATTAGACATGTAAATGATTTCATACAATACTTTTATTTCTCTTTCTGATTTATTTCACTGGGCATAATTCCCTCCAAGTCCATCCATGTTGCTACAAAATTTTTATACTTTTTATGGCTGAGTAGTATTCCACTGTGTGTGTGTGTGTGTACACCACATATTCTTTATCCATTTATCTCTTGATGGAAACTTAGATTGCTTCTATTAAAATTTCTTGGCAATTGTAAATAGTCCTGCTATGAATATTGGATACAATTTGAAGTCTCTCTGAGAGGTTAATCATAGAACATATCTTAAACATAATCTTTCTATATCTACAAGTCTTATAGATTACATTTGGAACTATTTTCAGTTATTTTATAGAAAAACATGTGTATTCACATGTTAGTAACACTCAAGATAGGGCTAAGTTACAGCTTCTAGTCACTCACAGTGTTTTGGGCTCATAAGTGTGCAACTTTCATCAGAGTATTTTCTATGGCAAGTCAAACCAGAGTATTGCTGATTTGAACCTGAATTGCTGCTGGGTTTGAGACAGAACATCAATTTATGTGCAACATGTTAATTTGCATGATTCAGTGATTTTCCTCCAATATTGCAATAGTAGGAAGCATTTTCCTCCTGAGGCTTTTTTTTTTTTTTTAATCTCAGGATAATATATACTCTCTCCTTAGCCATCTAACAGATGAAACTGTAGTTAAGAGATGACTGATGCTATGTTTAAATATTTCATACTTGCAAATTGCTACCACAAAATTTTCAGTTAGCATAATAAACAGATTATGCTCATTTTTTATCTGCTTTTTGGTACTTCTTGGGGTTCACCTTGAATATCATGGCAAACCACTTCAGTATTCTTGCCTTGAGAACCCCATGAACAGTATAAGGCAAAATGATAGGGTACTGAAAGAGGAACTCCCCAGGTCATTAGGTGCCCAATATGCTACTGGGGGTCAGTGGAGAAATAACTCCAGAAAGAATGAACGGTTGGAGCCAAAGCAAAAACAATACCCAGTTGTGAATGTGAATGGTGATAGAGCAGGGTCCAATGCTATAAAGAGCAATATTGCATAGGAACCTGGACTGTCAGGTCCATGAATCAAGGCAAATTGGAAGTGGTCAAACAAGAGATGGCAAGGGTGAACGTCGACATTCTAGGAATCAGCGAACTAAAATGGACTGGAATGGGTGAATTTAACTCAGATGACCATTATATCTACTCCTGTGGGCAGGAATCCCTCAGAAGAAATGGAGTAGCCATCATGGTCAACAGAAGAGTCCGAAATGCAATACTTGGCAGCAATCTCAAAAATGACAGAATGATCTCTGTTCATCTCCAAGGCAAACCGTTCAATATCACAGTAATCCAAGTCTATGCCCCAACCAGTAATGCTGAAGAAGCTAAAGTTGAACAGTTCTATAAAGACCTACAAGACCTTTTAAAACTAACACTCAAAAAAGAAGTCCTTTTCATTATAGGGGACTGGAATGCAAAAGTAGGAAGTCAAGGAACACCTGGAGTAACAGGCAAATTTGGCCTTGGAATGCAGAATGAAGGAGGACAAAGACTAATAGAGTTTTGCCAAGAAAATGCACTGGTCATAGCAAACACCCACTTCCAACAACCCAAGAGAAGACTCTTCACATGGACATCACCAGATGGTCAACACCAAAATCAGATTGATTATATTCTCTGCAGCAAAAGATGGAGAAGCTCTATACAGTCAGCAAAAACAAGACCAGGAGCTGACTGCGGCTCAGATCATGAACTCCTTATTGCCAAATTCAGACTTAAATTGAAGAAAACAGGGAAAACTGCTAGACCATTCAGGTATGACCTAAATCTAATCCCTTATGATTATACAGTGGAAGTGAGAAATAGATTTAAGGGCCTAGATCTGATAGAGTGCCTGATGAACTATAGAATGAGGTTCATGACATTGGACAGGAGACAGGGATCAAGATCATCCCCATGGAAAAGAAATGCAAAAAACCAAAATGGCTGTCTGGGGAGACGTTAGAAATAGCTTTGAAAAGAAGAGGAGCAAAAGGCCAAGGAGAAAAGGAAAGATATAAGCATCTGAATGAAACCCTTCTTCAGCAATCAATGCAAAGAGATAGAGGAAGACAACAGAATGGGAAAGACTAAAGATCTCTTCAAGAAAATTAGAGATACCAAGGGAACATTTCATGCAAAGATAGGCTCAATAAAGAACAGAAATGGTATGGACCTAACAGAAGCAGAAGATATTAAGAAGAGATGGCAAGAATACACAGAAGAACTGTACAAAAAGGATCTTCACGACCCAGATAATCACGATGGTGTGATCATTCATCTAGAGCCAGACATCTTGGAATGTGAAGTCAAGTGGGCCTTAGAAAGCATCACTATGAGCAAAGCTAGTGGAGGTGATGGAATTCCAGTAGAGCTCTTTCAAATCCTGAAAGACAATGCTGTGAAAGCGCTGCACTCAATATGCCTGCAAATTTGGAAAACTCAGCAGTAGCCACAGGACTGGAAAAGGTCAATTTTCATTCCAATACCTAAGAAAGGCAATGCCAAGGAATGCTGAAACTACCGCACAATTGCAGTCATCTCACACACTAGTAAAGTAGTGCTCAACATTGTCCTAGCCAGGCTTCAGTAATACATGAACCGTGAACTTCCTGATGTTCAAGCTGGTTTTAGAAAAGGCAGAGGAACCAGAGATCAAATTGCCAACATCTGCTGGATCATGGAAAAAGCAAGAGAGTTCCAGAAAAACATCTATTTCTGCTTTATTGACTATGCCAAAACCTTTGACTGTGTGGATCACAATAAACTGTGGAAAATTCTGAAAGAGATGGGAATACGAGACCACCTGACCTGCCTCTTGAGAAATCTGTATGCAGGTCAGGAAGCAACAGTTAGAACTGGACATGGAACAACAGACTGGTTCCAAATAGGAAAAAGAGTACGCCAAGCCTGTATATTGTCACCCTGCTTATTTAACTTCTATGCAGAGTACATCATGAGAAATGCTGGGCTGGAAGAAGCACAAGCTGGAATCAAGATTTCCAGGAGAAATATTAATAACCTGAGATATGCAGATGACACCACCCTTATCCAGAAAGTGAAGAGGAACTAAAAAGCCTCTTGATGAAAGTGAAAGAGGAGAGTGAAAAAGTTGGCTTAAAGTTCAACATTCAGAAAACGAAGATCATGGCATCTGGTCCCATCACTTCATGGGAAATAGATGGGGAAATGGTAGATACAGTGTCAGACTATTTTTTTGGGCTCCAAAATCACTGCAGATGGTGACTGCAGCCATGATCTTAAAAGATGCTTACTCCTTGGAAGAAAAGTTATGACCAACCTAGATAGCATATTCAAAAGCAGAGACATTACCTTGCCGACTAAGGTCCGTCTAGTCAAGGCTCTGGTTTTTCCTGTGGTCATGTATGGATGTGAGAGTTGGACTGTGAAGAAGGCTGAGTGCCAAAGAATTGATGCGTTTGAACTGTGGTGTTGGAGAAGACTCTCGAGAGTCTCTTGGACTGCAAGGAGATCCAACCAGTCCATTCTGAAGGAGATCAATCCTGGGTTTTCTTTGGAAGGAATGATGTTGAAGCTGAAACTCCAGTACTTTGGCCACCTCATGGGAAAATTTGATTCATTGGAAAAGACTCTGATGCTGGGAAGGATTGGGGGCAGGAGGAGAAGGGGACGACCCAGGATGAGATGGCTGGATGGCATCCCGGACACGATGGACGTGAGTCTGAGTGAACTCCGGGAGATGGTGATGGACAGGGAGGCCTGGCATGCTGTGATTCATGGGGTCGCAAAGAGTCGGACACGACTGAGCGACTGAACTGAACTGAACTACTCTTTGGAAGAAAAGTTATGAGCAACCTAGATAGCATATTCAAAAGCAGAGAGATTACTCTGCCGACTAAGGTCCATCTAGTCAAGGCTATGGTTTTTCCAGTAGTCATGTATGGATGTGAGAGTTGGACTGTGAATAAGGCTGAGCACCAAGAATTGATGCTTTTGAACTGTGGTGTTGGAGAAGGCTCTTGAGATCCCTTGGACTGCAAGGAGGTCCAACCAGTCCATTCTGATGGAGATCAACCCTGGGATTTCTTTGGAAGGAATTATGCTAAAGCTGAAACTCCAGTACTTTGGACACCTCATGCGAAGAGTTGATTCATTGGAAAAGACTCTGATGCTGTGAGGGATTGGGGGCAGGAGGAGAAGGGGATGACCGAGGATGAGACGGCTGGATAGCATCATGGACTCGATGGACACGAGTCTGAGTGAACTTTGGGAGTTGGTGATGGACAGGTAGGCCTGGAGTGCTGCTATTCATGGGGTCACAAAGAGTCGGACACGACTGAGCGACTGAACTGAACTTCCTCTACAGTGATTCCATGTTGTTGGATCAGGATTTGTGTCCCTAATTTTATAAAAAAACAATGGAGACTTGGCAAAGCCCAATTAAATATTACGTTATTCCCTTTCATCTTTAATGAATAGTATAACAGTTCCTTGTTTTTATTGATGATTAACCCAATGTACATTTCAATGTGAAATCTTCATGCTTTCACCTTTCATTTTGAGATCTTTGGATAGGTTTCCAATCAACTTTTGGTTTTTATGAAAGGCTTAGATCAGAGGTTAAAGCATCTGCCTGGAATGCAGCAGACCTGGGTTCGATCCCTGCATCAGGAATATCCTCTGGAGAAGGAAATGGCAACCCACTCCAGTACTCTTGCCTGGAGAATCCCATGGAGGGAGGAGCCTGGTGGGCTACAGTCCATGGGGTTGCAAAGAGTTGGACACGACTGAGCGACTTCACTTTCACTTTCACTTTACACTCCTTGAACATCATGTTTGATTAAACAGTTAATCTAAAACTGCATGAAGTCAGATGAGCAGGTTCTCTTTGGCTGGAAGACTGTATCACTTTCCTAGAACTAGTCCACTCTTCCAGATATACCAGGGCTTTGTACTGCTGCTCAAGCTTTAATTTTGCGATTCCTTCGTCTTTCCACACCCCCTTATTTTCAGACACTGAATCTTACCCATTAATTTTTTAAAAAATATAATGCATTCATTTGCTTCCATTCTTAGTGACAGCTTTATTTCTCTACCATCGTCTTTTGCCTGAGCTACAGCAACAGCTTTTTAACTCTCCTAGAAGTTTCTTCAACAATGTGAATATATTAATATGTAAATCTACATGCAGATTTATTATCTCCCAGTCACCTCAGTTGATTCCTATTGCAAGGCTTAACGTACCAAATAGGTTTCTTCCTGGCCTTGTCTCTTCAGCTCTATCTGTTGTCACTGCTTCTACCTTTCTCCTCTCTTCATCTTTATTGGTCTATTTTCAGTTCTTTAAATGCCTTGTTTCCCCACCTTCAAACCTTTCCCTGTTCCTTCTGTGTGGTAAACTTACATCTTTCAAATTATAGTCTAAACATTACTTCTTCCAAAAAGGACCCCTTGATTTTTTTTTATACTAGTTAAGGTTTTCTTGTAATAAGCCACCATAATACCCTATAAATCATTATATTTTTCTTCTCCTTTTGTGTGAGTTGTTTTCTCCCATTTCTGTCTTGCTGATGGTGTATAAATTCCATGAGGCATAAAGCTTAATTCTATCTTGCTCACTTGTATTATAATATAATTCACAATGTAAGTTCATAGCAAATATTGTTTAAATAAGGGACTGAATGATTGAAAGATACCTTTGTTACTACTTTAAAGACAGAGTATTTCTTGAGAGAAGTCAGTTTATCCCTTTTATGTATCTTTTAGGTTTTCTGACACTGACTCTATCTAAATTAAAGAACTTAATAATTTAAAGATCTATACCTTAACCCCATACACTAATTATGATTAAAATGAATATTGGCGGATAAATCATATTATATAAGGTATTGTATTTGTTGAGAGATATTCCTATTTCAGTTTGCTTGTTAAACACCAAATTTTTTTTACTGTATTAAAATTAAGTGTTTTATAAGGAAAATATCTTTGTTTATTGGTCTGTTTTTATGTTTCTAGTTGGTGACAAGTTTTTATTATATGTCTAATTTATCTGTCATTTTCTTTACAAAGAAGCAACACAATATATTTTTAAATTGGAATATTGACTACAGCTATGTAACTATTAGACAAATCATTTTTATGACTTATTAGTATGATTCTAGCCAGTAGGCAGTATTCCAAATCATAACACTTCAGTAATCTTCATTGGAAAAAAGTAATTTATGTATTTTTTAGAACTTAATTTAGCAAGAACTAAGTGAAGGATTTGACAGATAAGATGCTTGCCCTCCCAGTGTGTTCAAAAGAATGCTGAAACTGGAAAAGCTTAATATGTCATTAGCTTGGCAATTCCTCTTAGAACTCAACACTATTAATCATTAGAGGGAGGTTTTGTAATACGTCAGGGGCTTATAATTTGTTCTATTCTAAAATAGCATTTGTGACAGGAAAACGATTTCAGTTTATGTGTTTTAGTCTACGTAAATTTTTTAATCATACAATGACAGAAATTGTTCTAGTCTCAAAAAATAAAATTTACATAATTAGACTAATTTATAATTTCTTAAATGGAATTAATTTTCATGACTGTTTTATTATTATAAAACATGATTCTAATGGAGTGAATAGGTGATATTATAACTCCTTTGTAACAATTTATAGCTCCTGGTTTTATGCACTAATATTATATCAAGGGTATATATGTTACCATGTGGGATAAGTCTTAAAATGTTTGACTGAAGTGTTTAAAGATGACTTTTAGCAGTATTTACTTAAAGTTCATTTGCTTCATTTTCACAGTCCCAAATTACTTTGCAAATAGCCAAGATTACTTACTATAGATTAATATGATCCAGAGAGTTTCCTTCATATAGTCCATTGGAGTTTCTGATAGAATAAGGAGTATATCTTAGGAAATTGTGTATTTTGAAGACAAAAGTAAAGGACACATTGTAGACACTTTTTTAAAAAAGATTACAGTGTGGAGGCTACTGTGGTTTGTATTTCTCAGGGTAAATTAGCACAATCTCAGATACAATCTATTTTATCTAAGTAATAAAGCAATTTTATCTCAGAAGACTGCAGGACTGCATATAATCTGTCTGTGAAATGCAACCCAGATACTGAAAAGTTTAATGATATTAATAATTTCTGGAAGTTGACTTTTTGAAGAATCCCATGATATTTTAAAGAATATGACACTTATTCTTCTGACACAGCAAATTTCAAAGAAAAGTGTTAGATGAAATGTTAATGTCTGTTTAAATCCTTTGTCAGTATAGAACAAATCAGAAAAAAAAGTGTTTGCAATTGGAGGAGAAAGAATAGAAGAACATAGAACATGCCCTTGGAAGGGAAGGAAGAAGTGAATAGGGGTGAATTAAAGTGGCAATTTTTTCCAGTTTTCTGATTGCCATCCATCTGTTCCATCATGAGACTAAAAAGCTTAAGATTATGAAGACCTGAATGTATATTCTAACTGAGTGCTGAAAATGAGAGTTACAATAAGAATAAAAGGAAATGTTATCTACATTAGGTTCAGTTGCTTGTTGCCCGAGAATCCAATACTGAGCGACAAGTGCTGGGTCAAAGGAAAGGTAGCTTTATTGAGGAAGCTGACAATCCTGGGGTGAAGGTGGACTCATGTCCCAAAGAGCAACTTCCAGCTCCCCAGGTTTTGCTGGGAGACTTCCCTGGTGGCTCAGATGGTAAAGCGTCTGCCTACCATATGGGAGACCCAGGTTCGATCCCTGGGTTGGGAAGATCCTTTGGAGAAGGAAATGACAACCCACTCCAGTACTCTTGCCTGAAAAATCCCATGGACAGAGGAGTGTGGTGGGCTACAGTCCATGGGGTCACAAAGAGTCAGACAGGCTATAGTCCATGGGGTCGCAAAGAGTCGGACATGACTGAGCAACTTCACTTCATGTAGGAAAAAGAAGAAAGGGCTTTTATTTTCTGAGATGATTGCCTTGGTCACATGATTCCAAGTAGCCATCAAGTCTTGCTTGCAACTGGAACATTATCTAAGTCAGAAATCTCTGGCTAGCTAGTTCTGCAAAAACAAGAAACAAGGGACAAAGACAAACTGAAGCAGATAGAACTAATCTTCAGTCTCAACAGGCATCATCAGCTTTTTTCATTAGCAGCAAGCTAAGTAAATGGTGGTCTAGGGTAGAAGTCTAGGCTTCCCGGTGACTCAGTGGTAAAGAACCTGCCTGTCAAGCAGGAGACATGGGTTTTGACCCCAGGTCAGGAAGATCCCCTGGAGAAGGAAATGGCAACCCATACCAGCTTTTTGCTTGGAAAATCCCCTGAACAGAGGAGCCTGGCAGGCTACAGTCCATGGAGTCACAAAGAGACCGATACGGTTAAGCGACTAAATAATAATAGGGTAGATGTCAGGTGTGGTAAGCCCAGAGTCACAGCCCTAACATAAGTAAGAAATAGAGTTGAAACAATGCTAAGGAGCTGAGAGTCCCTAGTTACATCTCATGGCCTGTTATAAAAATACCTTTATTATTTCAAAATTCCTCAAGGTAACATGGAATGAATCAACCATTCTCAGATAAAGGTAAATTTCATGGTTTGCAAAATAATATAACCAAACCAAGATGCCCCAGTGCTCTATCTTAGGAAACAAGTTTCTAATCCAGGAATCTTTTACCTACCCCATGACTAAATAAGAATACTGACTTTGAAAAAGAAAGGAAAGATATAGTCATCTAGAATAAAGTGAAAAATGTACTTTTAAAATGTTATTGAATTTATATTTCCAGTGTTTTTTTTTAATATTTATTTTTGTAAGCATTTTTTTTCACTTTTAAATGAAGTTCTTTTTGTGGAGCTTTCCTTTCCTTTCTTCTTGTCCTTTCCTTTCTTCTTTCTATTCCTCTCTTCCTCTTTTCCCCCTCCTTTTGTCTGTTCTTCCATTGAGAGTTCTTTTGGGGTGATGAAAATGTTCTGTATACATGTAGTTAGATAGTGATGGTTGAATAACTTTGTAAATATTCTAAAAACCACTGAATTGTGTATTTTAAATGAGTGAACTCTATGGTATGTAAATTATGTATCAAGTAAATGCCAACCAGAGGTTAACTAAGGTGACTAGACTGGAGTAAGTAAAGTACAAGGATACTAGGTCTTTTCTCAGATTGATTACAACTAATCACAAGGCTAGACATTTAGTTTCAGGGCTCAATTGGTAGTCCTTTCTGGTCTTACCAATCTCGTGCTTTTTAGTCTTATGATAGAAGAGCTGGACTGACAATCAGGAAGCTGGCATCAGTCTCAGCTTTAATTCACCTGTATCAATTTGTGGACTTGGTGTCCTACATCCTGGGAAGAGAGACTGTCAGCAATAATTCAGAGACAGGATTAAATGATACAGGCCACAGGATGGCAAGCCCTTGAACTCATAGTATTCAATTGAAAAGTGAATAAAAAGCACACAAACATATAAGACATTTACTGCATTTCGTCAGATATAGTTGGATAAATATACTTGAACATTTATGTTTTAAGTCTGGTAGACTATATTCATTCTCAGATGCCAACTTATAATGGTGAAGATTGAGGTTTTGAAAAAAAAGTTTTAATTTCTGTTTTTGAAAAAGTTTTAGATGCTCAGAAAATACTTTTTGTCTATACTAGGAAATTTTTCAAAATACTTAACAGGTAAACTGTGTTTTAAAACTAAGGCAGTGAGAATCCAGCCAACTTGAATATGTGTCATTATACAAATAAAATGTTGTTTTTCTATTATCTGTAAACAGTGTCAATTTGGCTGTTTTCGTTGCCTCATCTTACTCATTACAACAGGAAAATCCTTTTCCCATTCTCTCTTATGGCAAAACGTGGCTGCTTTTTAATGACTCTTGAGTGCTTCTCAGGAAACGGCTAGAAGCTTTTAAAGCATGTCTCATTGGATTATAAAGGATAGTTCATTTTTTACGTTTGTTCAAGCTACTGCTATTTGCTACAATTACCCAACGGTTTCTTTACACTTACTTGCTTACATTCTGTGCCAGAAATTGCCTACAGGCTCTAAATTATGAGAACAGCTCAGGTGATCCATGTTAGGAAGGAAGATCCATTTTAACAGTTTTTCCCAATGGAAACTGTAGTATAATTTATTCCAAATATTTAAAAAATAGCAAAAAATACATTACTATAGAATGTCTAGAGAATTTATTCATATTTATTCAACTGTGCTATCATTTGAAAAGTTAGTTTCTCTTCATTTTAAAAAGTTATTCTGTTGTAGAACATGTGTGCCCAGCCTTAGTGAAAGTTTGGCTTAATGGGAGTTTGATGCCATAGGAAAAATTCTTTAAAACAGTTCGGAGGACCCTTATTGATTATCTGGTCTCACCCTCTCATTGACAAACAGCATATTTGTTCTTTTAAGATGGAGCTTTTATTTCCCCTGTTTAACATTTTTGAATCAGTCACAGTCATTAATAAATTTGGTAGTCCTACCCCTGTAGGACTGTACAAATTATGATATTTTAAATATGTTAAGTCTAAACTAAAAATTTACATTTTAACTTGGAATATTTGTGTGCATGTGTGTGTATGTGTTTTGTGTTTACAGAGGGATGTAGGTGATAATACAGTGATAAAATGTTCATTATGCCATATTATATTTTTTTCTTTTAGAACATTATCAGTAAAATTTCACATTAAAAATATGAAGGGTTATCATCACCAGCTCTTTGTTGTGGTTACTTCCATCCACCCATTAGTCATTCATCAATTGATTATTTTTGTCTTTTTGTCACATATATGTCAGGTTTGGGATTCAAATCATAAAGAAGGCATAGCTTTTGCATTTGAGAATATTTTTATTTCATTTGAGAATCTATTTATTTCACTATAATAGAGTGAAAGCATGTATAAATAATTTCAAATACTGTGACAGAATATATGAAGACTTACAGGAAGAGTACTTATTTGTTTGGGAGTGGAGCACTCCAGTGCGTGAGGAAAAGCTTCACAGGAAGAGGGACAGGTAGAGCTGAAGAATGGAAATATGCAGGTCTCCAAGCAGAGAATGGAAAATCATATCTTCATTTTTGGAAATATAATTCTAACTGCTTTTTCCTTACACATAGAAGAACACTGCAAATAGAGCTAAGTAGCTATTCTTTGTTTTTAATCAAAGATAAAGTGTTAAACCTCTTTCTTCATATTTTCTTAATTTTTAAAATATTTCTCATGTTGTTGAGGCAGTCCAAGCATGGGTTAGAAAAGAATTTCCAGACATAAAGCATTTCAGAAGGGATTCAGTTTATTAAGAACAAAGAGCAGAGATAAAGTGGGTACTGCAAGCGCAGCAGGCCAACCTCCTGACAGACCAAGGAGAGTCAACCAATTTCATGCATTAATAGCCAATTTTTATAGTCTCAAGATAAAGAAAATTCTTGCTAAAAGGTTGGTGTTAGGTGATTGGTTGGGGTGCAAGGGTATTTACTGGAGTGGGCATCTTTGCCTAATTGGGAGTCAGGAAGCTTGTTAGTGGTGATCAGGGGCTTATGGCAACAGTTACAAAGGGGCTCAGTCAGCTTCAGAGGTGACCTTGATTCTGGGCTCCACTTCTGTGGCCTTGGTGCAAAACCTCGCACCTGAGGTCTTGGGAGCAGGACTCAATACATGTGTCAAAAAATTCAACATTAAAATAAAACAATTCATTCTCAATTGTAGATAAACACTGAATAACCACTGGACATACTGTTATTTTACTGACTTTTTCATTCTCTTTAGTTTTACTTTCTTATCCATCATATGTTAATACCCTTTAAATACTGTATTTATGCCTTTCAAAATTCTCCAAATTCCTTTCAATATTTTAGTCAAAAATTCATCAGATTTCATTTAAAGTGCTAGTTCAACTAGGAATTAGTTCTTATCAATGCCCTTTTAAAACAATAAATTTGTCTATATTAATTGGTTAATTTCTAAGAATAAATCCAGTTGTCAGGTTGGTACAAATACATATGTATGTGTATATGTACATGTATATATAGGTATTACACATACACCATACACACATACAATTTACATATGATATATATATATGCGTGTGTTCATAACTTAATTCCTGAAACTGAATGACAGGCCATGCCTTCAACCTTTCCTACACCTAAATAGCCTTAGTCAATCTGATGTTGTATTTGTTATTTGCAGACATGAAATTTAAAAATAAAAACTTATTTTAGACTTGCTTTTTACTTTGTATTTGAAACTCTGATGTATTTTCTAATTTAATTAAATATATGTACATCTATTTAAAGTAAATAAACATTCAAATTAAATAGGTAATTTTAATAAGATATTATTAATTGGTTTTGATCTCAGGCAGGAATTTTGATTCACAAAAGATCCCTGCACCTATTTAAAAAGAAATTTTCTCAACTGTTACCGAAAATACCTTATTCCTTCCTAAGCCTTTTCCAGGACACACAGGTCACAGGATGTAATAAGACTCTCTTTCTTACTGTGACTGCATGAAAGCAGTAGAGTTTCTCTGTGCCTGTGCTAATTAGAGGCACTGACCCTATAGAGGCACTATTTATTTCTCTGCTGCTTCAGTTTCCAGACCCCTGGACTCCTCAAACATCTCTTTGACCTCCTTTCTGAGAACTGCTGCTTAGAAGATGAGCTGCTCAGAAATCAGGTAGAGATTCAGGTTAATCTTTAGTACTATGTAGTCTGCTTTTCAAAAGTCAACCACGGATGGCTTCTTCTCCTTAGCTGTTTCCAGTTTATTCATTGCTCCTGAGGATGAAAAAGTCATGTTCTACCAGCTGAGGGTGAGTTTTTGAGAAACTCAATTTGCTTATAATTGATCCCTGCTTTTCTGCAGCACTACACTCAAAGAGCACAGTAAAGTATTGATGTTATGTATCCCATTTTAAAGATGAGGAAATATCTTTATTCCTTTAAAACTGTTCAGTATGTCTGTAGAAACAATTTATTCCCATGTTATGGTCTTATTAAAAGACATT
>SJYQ01094031.1:0-64576 GCA_006410935.1 Redunca redunca | reverse complement strand
ATGTGTTTGCACTTGAGTTTCAGTCCTAAAAATAAACCTTCTTAAAAGTCAAGTGTATCTTTGCCTCATTTCAGGATATTTTGGTATTTTATTTACCATAGATATTAAAAGAGAATTGTGTCTTAAATGTGCAACTGTTGGAGGAATCGTTCTCTGGCCTTATGCTAGAAATCTGTCATATTGGTTTGTCCCATGGAAAACATGGGATTGTTATTTGAACTGGTGACAAAGAGGACTGCAGACTAGGAACACATGAAACATACCAATTAAAAAATTGCTACTCTTTTAATCTGAAAACTTTTATGAACTTTTATGTGTATAAATTTTGTAATATAGAGAATACTTTATCAAAATTACTAGTTTAATCCACTATAGTAGTTGTAAATTATTTAAAATCTTTATTAAGAATAATTTCAGACATTTGCAGAGTTCACAGTGGTGTAATGAACCCTCCTGTATCCCTCACCCACCTTCAGCAGTTTCCATGCATGGACATTCTGTTCATCTATATGCTCTTTCCTTACCTCTCTCCTAATATTATTTTGATGAAAATTCCAGCATTCTTTAATTTCATCTATGAGTATCTCTGTGTGAATATATAAAACTATTTTAAATGTAATTACTATGTCATTAGGATGTGAAAATAATTATAGTAATTCTTTAATAGCATCAATTGCTAGCCATGTTTAAATTGCCAATTGTCTCATAGTGTTTTCAATTGGCTTGTTTTAAATATAACTTATATTCCTTAACAAGTCCATAACTTACATTATTCATGTCTCTTTAATCAATTTTCTCTTTTGTCTTTCTCTCTTTCTACCCTCCATGTAACAAATAAATGTAGAAGAAACCATTCCTTTGTGCTAGAGAGTTTCTCACTATCTGGATTTAAAGATGGCAACCCTGTGGAGTAGTTTAACATGTTCCTAAGTTCTCTGAATTTTCTGTACAATGTTAGTTAATTGGATATAGAGGTTTGATTAGAATCAGGTTTGATTTTCTTTCATCAAATCTGTTTCCTGGTGGTATAGCATTCTTTCATCAGGAGTTATATAACTTTTCCTTGTTTATCTTGTTTGATGTTAAGTAACCACTGATACTCAATGGCTCCACTAGTTTATTAGGGATTGAAATGTATGTTCCCTTCTGTCATTACTTTTACACTTTACTAGCAGGATACTTCTAAAGAAAAACTAGTTCTAGGTTAACCAATGAAATAGTTTACATAGGGAAGTCGAGATAAATGGTTGGTTCTTTTCCTTTATTTGCTGGCTCTTGAAATGATAAATGTGTTTTCTAAACTCTTTTCAGTGTTGAGGGATGAGTTATTATCCTTTCTTATTCTTATTAGTGCATGAATGTAGACATATTTGATATTTTTTCCATCCATTTCAGTTATTATTCTAATTGATGATGACTTTTCCATTGGGGCCTTCAAACCTTAGACTCTGTACAGTTCTCGTCTTAGACATTGACTCAGCCATTTGTTCAAGGAACTTTGGTTCTTTCGTGAAAAGCACTATTTTTAAGACCAAAACTTGGGTGCCAGAGTGCTGTTCATTAAAATAAGATTTGGCTGTTTCTAACCTTTCAGTATTCCTTTTTTAAAGATAAACATTTATCTAGAGATTACACTGATTGTTCTAATTTGATATCAGGACTGTGGAGTTTTAGTTAACTATTTCTGTTTCACATGTGTATCTTCTTTCATGTACATTCACCTTTCACCTACAACTCTCAATACCAATGAAGATAATAGAATATAACATGGTTTATTGTTTCTTGTTTATTGTCTATGCCAAAGCCTTTGACTGTGTGGATCACAATAAACTATGGAAAATTCTGAAAGAGATGGGAATACCAGACCACCTGACCTGCCTCTTAAGAAAGCTGTATGCAGGTCAGGAAGCAACAGTTAGAACTGGACATAGAACAAAAGATTGGTTCCAAATAGGAAAAGGAGTACGTCAAGGCTGTCTATTGTCACCCTGCTTATTTAACTTCTATGCAGAGTACATCATGAGAAATGCTGGGCTGGATGAAGCACAAGCTGGAATCAAGATTGCCAGGAGAAATATCAATAACCTCAGATATGCAGATGACACCACCCTTATGGCACAAAGAGAAGAAGAACTACAGAGCCTCTTGATGAAAGTGAAAGAGGAAAGTGAAAAAACTGGCTTAAAATTCAACACTGAGAAAACTAAGATCATGCCATCTGGACCCATCACTTCATGGGAAATAGATGGAGAAACAGTGGAAACAGTGGCAGACTTTATTTTTAGGGGCTCCAAAATCACTGCAGATGGTGACTGCAGCCATGAAATTAAAAGACGGTTACTCCTTCGAAGAAAAGTGATGACCAACCCAGAGAGCATATTAAAAGTGGAGACATTACCTTGCCAACAAAGGTCCATCTAGTCAAGGCTATGGTTTTTCCAGTAGTCATGTACAGATTTGAGAGTTGGACTATAAAGAAAGCTGAGCACTGAAGAACTGACTCTTTTGAATTGTGGTGTTGGAGAAGACCCTTGAGAGTCCCTTGGACTGCAAGGAGATCCAACCAGTCCATCCTAAGGGGACATCAGTCCTGGGTGTTCATTGAAAGGACTGATGTTGAAGCTGAAATTCCAATACTTTGGCCACCTGATGTGAAGAGATGACTCATTTGAAAAGACCCTGATGCTGGGAAAGATTGAAGGCAGGAGGAGAAGGGGACTACAGAGGATGAGATGGCTGGATGGCATCACTGACTCAATGGACATGAGTTCGAGTAGGCTCCGGGAGTTGGTGATGGACAGGGAGGCCTGGTGTGCTGCAGTTCATGGGATCACAAAGAGCTGGACACGAGTGAGTGACTGAACTGAACTGAACTGATTGTTGTCCAACTTGATATATGAAAGAGACTCAGAATCACAACGCTAAGACTGTCTCATGTATATCATCACTGAAATGAATTTGTTTTGTTTGCACTTCCTTTTGTTCCTTATGGCATATCACCTTAGAGATATTGGGTCAAATTGTCCTGTTTCAGAGTCACAAGAAATAGCTCTTGTTTGTGTGATTATACTACCAACAAGATATGTATTTAGAATCATATTTTTCCTTTTATTTTCTATTCTAAGAAATTACCATTTAAAAATTGTGCTTTAAAATTTAGTAAAAATTTACCTCTTTTCAAAGTTTAATCAATTAAACATGTATACTTAAAGTTGATAGTGCTCAATTGTTGTCCTTTGCAGCTTCCCTTTGCTATAGGTAATCAATGAGGCCAGGAATTATGATAGTCTTTCTTTTCTCAATAAGGAGTTTGTGTTGTACAGTAGTGTTTTAAGAATAGTATGAAGAACTCCATATAATCTTTGCCTAACAAAGATTTCCTAGCTTTCCATTCATTTAAATTTTACTGCATTAAGCATATATATTTATTTTCTTTCTCTTTCCTGCTCTCTTCTCTCTT
The DNA here is from genome assembly GCA_006410935.1 of Redunca redunca. Classification (NCBI taxonomy): domain Eukaryota; kingdom Metazoa; phylum Chordata; class Mammalia; order Artiodactyla; family Bovidae; genus Redunca; species Redunca redunca. Next base: position 61,116 of record SJYQ01094031.1, on the reverse strand, counting down.
TCTCTCTATGTATATACACATGCATACATGTGCATAATTATACATTTATACATCCATTGTATGGAGCATAATAACATACCCATAAATATTTTTTTCAGAACTGTGAGATTATGTAGCAGACATGCTGCCCCATTACCCTATATTACTTCAGTGGCTTTTTCCTGAAAACAAGGACATTCTTCTTTATAACCACAGTATAGCCATCAAAATCAGAAAATTAATATTGAATTCCATCATCTCACTCACAAACTCTATTTATGTTTTGCCAATAGTCCCAATAGTATCCTTCAAGATCCAATTAAGGACTGCAGATTACATATAGCTGTCTCTATAATCTCCCAGTTTGGAAAGTTACCAGTGTTCCCTTTCCTTTCATGACCTTGATATTTTATTAAGAATACTGGCTACTTTGTAGGGTATCTCTCAGTTTGAGTTTGTCTGGTGTTTTTCTCAATGCATCAAGAACCATAAGGTGTCAATATGTCCCAATACTGGTCATTTCCTCAACTTAGTTAATAGAGTTTCTACCGTATTTCTCTTATAAAAAGATTGATAATCAGTAGTTTTATGCAAATGAGTAATTAATATTTGGGAGAGATATTTTAAGAATCCCAGTTCTCAATACCAGTGGAGATGAAAGAATATAGCATTATTCATTGTTATCTGAGTTTACATACAAAGGAGACTCAGAATCAAAACCTTGTGAATAACTTGAGCTACATCAATTTTCACCTACTAGTTTTAGCACTGATTACCCTTGTCTTAATTAGTTATTTTTGTGATGGTTGTCAAATGGTGGCTTTTTCATTCATTCCCTCTGTGTTGGCATTCTGCTATAAAGTATGACTTTCCTTCTCTGTAATGTATGTGTTTATTTGTAGCATTATTTACTCATGACTTCCTATTTTATTCAGTGGCTCATAATCCATTACTATCATTATTTATAGTATTCTTTAAATTATCTCACTGGTGACCCTTTAGGCCTTTATTTCACTTTGGCATACCTCCATCATTCTTTGAGCACTTTTATGCTTTTTGGTGCTTAAGAGGTTCTGGTTCATCTTATCCTTTCTCTGCCTCAATCCAGCTATCAAACATTTCACCAACACTGCCCTTGACAAAGAACACACAGGAAGGGACTGGCCGGCCTTAGATCAGCACAGTCAAACATGTCAGTCTAGTCCCAAATAAGCCCCTAGAGTAGATTGAGTCTTGATTCTATGAACCCTTCTTTTTATTTTAATCTCTTATTTTCCTATGATGAGAAGTATCAGATCTCTTCTCTCCTTGGTAACTCTAGCATCTGACTCAAAGTAACAGTCTTTATTGTGCCATTGATATATAAAAGACAGTTAGCAAATTCATCCTAGTTTTCATATATTTTCCATGATTACATCCATTTTTGATAGTCCTTTCTCTACATTGAACACTCTATATTCTATCCTATCTTCATCATTTCATCTTAGTTTTAAATGTAGGTATATATATTTTTTTCTAATTTTATTTTTGTGATAAAATTCACAAAATAAAAATAACTATTTTAAAGTGTGCAATTCAGTGGTAATTTAGTCCATTCACAGTGTTTTTTGAACACCATTTCTAGTTCCAAAATATTTCCATTGGCCTAAAAGAAAATCTCATATCTAATAAGAGTCAGATCTCATTCCCACCTCCCCTCAGCACCTGGCCACCCCCAACTTGCTTTTTGATTTACTCTTTCTATATATTTCAAGTAAATGAGATCATATAATATCTGGTTTTTAGTGTCTGATTTCTTTCACTTTAGTAATGTTTCTGAGGAATCCATGGTGGCTCGAATAGAAAAGAATCTGCCTGCAATGCAGGAAACTTGCAGGAGACCCGGATTTGATCCTTGGCTTGGGAAGATCCTCAGGAGAAGGGAAGGCTGCCCACTCCAGTATATTTACCTGGAGAATTACATGGACAGAGGAACCTGGAAGGCTATAGTCCATGCGGTCACAAAGAGTTAGACATAACTGAGGGACTGACGTTTTCACTTTCATGTCATAGCATGTTCTAGTACTTCAATCCTTTAAATGATTAAATAATATTCCATTGTATGTGTATACCACATTTCTATTTACCACTCATCCATTAATGAGTATTTAGGTTATTTCCACCTTTTGATTATTGTAGATAGTGCTGCCACAAGCATTTTCAACCAAGTATTTGGGAACTTGTTTTCAATTCTTGAGGGTCAATTCCTGGGTCATGGGGTAATTCTATTTTTAACTTTTTAGGAACAGCCAAACTGTTCCATAATGATTGCATCATTTTTATTCTCTCCAGCGATGTCTTCATGCTCATTGACACATGACATCTTCATGCTCATTGACACATGACATCTATTTTTTAAAGTTATTCTAGTGATTCTAGTGAGTATCAAATGGTACCTCATTATGGTTTCAATTTGCGTTTCACTAATGATTAAAGATGTTGAACATCTACTGGTATAGTACTTGTTGGCCATTGGTATATCTTCGGAGAAATGTCTGCTCGAGTCTTTTTGTTGTGTGAGCTGTAAATGTAAATTTGCCTTATGTAATTGTTTCTCTTCTTAATTTGCCTGACTGAAGGTGATACTTCAGGAAGAACTGATCGGAATGTTACCTTAGTCCTCACAGGCTGACAGCAATTGGTCTGTACCTTAATATTTCAAAGATATTTGCTCTATCCAAAATCATTAGTTTCCATTTTCTTTTCTTCAGTTGTCTTTTGCTATTAGCATTGTTGTTAAACCTTTGATTTCAATCTGACATTTTTCTTCTTTATGAGTGCCTTAGAGTTTTTGCCTACATTCTCAAAGATTTTTTTTTTTAACCTTAAATTTTACTGGAAGTTGACTAGAATATGTCTTAATTGGTTATGTTGGTGACTTTGTCCAAGTATGCAATGTAATATTCATATGACATATACTAATTTTTTTTTCATTTAATAAACTTAAATGAAAAAAAATTTTAGTATTTATTCTGTCCCATGTTTTGGCTGTCTCCTTTGAGGACTCATTATATGTTGGATTATTTTTTCTGCATTCAATTTTTGAGACTTCCTCTCAAATCCTTTGTATCTCTTCCTTCATTTCTTTTTTGCTAACTTAAATAATTCTTCCTATTTTTACCTTTAGTTCTTTATAGCACTATAAAGAGTGTTTGAATTCTTCTGGTTTAGTTTTTCTTTCCAAAGTTACTTATTTCATTTATTTCTGAATTTTCTGAGATTTGTCACTTAATTTTTGAGTTTTTCTAATGTTTAACCTATCATTTTTTTCATGCCTTCTATTATTTTTTTAAGTTATTTTGGCTTATTTTGAAAAATCATGCTAGAGGTTTATTTCAATTTGTTGCCAAGCCTTTTGGCTCCCGTTCATTGCTTATAATATTATTCCCTTCTCATTTTTCTTTTATATCTTATTACAGTCTTATGAGATTCTAATATAATCTTTTTGTAGTTTAATATTTTTGGCATGAGAATAGGTTTGCTGAAACAAAGGTAGTGGCTTACAATATATTTTCTAGCTTCACAGTGCTAAAATTTTCTGTTCTGTGGTATAACTTCTTACTTTCAAATTCTGGCCTTGTCTTCTCCATTAAGTTTTTCTAGACTTTTTCTTCAGTCACTACTATTCGAGTTTATCTTAGTTTATTTCTCTTTCCAGAAGTTATCAATGTGTAGCTTTTGGAAATTCATGGCACTTAGATTGCTCTGACCATTTTGAACCTTCACCCAAATCTCTTGCCCACCCCAGAGAGCTGGAAGGGAAAATGCCCTCTCAATTACACCAGCTGTCACTGAGAACCTCTTGGCTATTCTGGTGTGTCAAAAGACTTTCTAGTTCCTTTATTTTCTCCTCACAGGTGCTGATACTACAAGTGTCTCTGGCTGTCAATTGTTTATCCTCATTTAGTTGAATTATGAGACTACTGGAGACAGCACATGTATTCGTTTTCTATACCTTGTAACAGATGGTGTGCCGTCTAAAACACCTCCTTGCTTATAGCTATCATTATTTATTCCTCACAGTTTTTGTGTGTTGAAAGTCCCATAGACTCCCTCGCTGGGTCCTCTGCTCAGGCTATCACAAGACTGATACTAAGGTGTGGGCTGGATTGTTTTCTCATCAGCAGACTCAACTAGAGAAGAATCACCTTCCAAGGCTCCATGGGTTTTTGTCAGAATTCATTTTCTTTCAGTGTGCATTTCATGGCAAAGCCAGTTAAAAAGAGTCTATGTCTGTTCTTAAAATATCGAATCTGGGGGGAAGGCTGCTCTCTCTTCATGAGCAGTTCACAGCAGGCTCTTTGCTTCTCCTACCAGGAGAGTCTCTCTTCAGATAGAGCCCAGTATATCTTTTAAGGGCTCTCACTTGATTAAGTTAGGTCTACCCAGGATAATTTCTTTTATTAACTTATAAAGTCAACTGCTCAGAGACCTTCACTGTATCTTCATTGTATCTCCACTTTTACTCCAATCACCTAATGTCATCCCAAGAATGACACCCCATTATTCTCTCAGATCCTATCCACATTCAATGGGAAATATTTAAAGGGTATGTACACTAGCAGGTAAGAATCTTGAGGTTATCGTAAATCTCTGTCCATCACATTTTGTCACCTAATTTTGTTGTAGACTTTGTTTCTGGATATTTAATTTTGCTCTATTAATTGTGCTTTTTTTTTTAATAGAGGAATTCACATCCTATCCATCATCATCACCTTTTCCACAAATTCTGTGATTAAATTTTTATGCTAACAAAATTAAATATGAGATAATATAATAAGAAGAGACACCATAGCATCATAGGTATGATCTTCCTACTTTATCAAAGTGTAAGTCCCTATGCCCTCATCATTTTATTTTGGGATTACCCTCATCATAAATTTAGATCCTCTCCTCCCAACCACCCATCATAAAAACATTTTCATGCCTCTTTTCGTAGTATTCATTTTACTGTCTTTTTTCTTTGACCAGTGGTTTCCAAAGTGAAATGCATGAATTACTATGGGGAATTCAAAGAGGAAAAAAAAAAGAAATGTTAAAATTTTTAATCGAAATCAATTTTTATCTCATGCTTTTTGCCATATGTGCTTAGGTATATTTCAAGATATCCTAATATTAAGAAAGTAGTATGTACATTTAATTTTTAGATTAAATATAGTATATTATATATGTACATATATTAATTTGCTCATGTGTTGGGGCACATGCTCAAGCATTCTCTACAAATAGTCTTCATTGCTGGGGTCCAGCCCCGGAGTCGGTGAAGAGAGATTTATTTAATTAGAAACATAAGATTAGATTAGGAAAGAATATTGTAGTAGGAAAATTAGTGGAGAAAAGAGGCTGAATAACTTGGCTTACATGGAGAACTAATAAAACCTCGAGACAAGAGGTTTGCACCATCTACGTTAGGCCACTGGCACTTTTGAATAGTGGAGGGTGCCCCACATTGGGCTCCCTTTCGCGTGGGTCTTAGAAGCCAGGGCAAGTAAGTAGACATGGCGAGCCTCCACGCCCCAGATGGGAATTCAGCCAGAAAATAAAGAAGACATGGGGAGACCAAGCTGCTTCAGTGAGCGAGGCCCCAATAACTTTATTTTTTAAAAGTACTTTTAAACCTTGCCCACAAATGTTGTGTACATTATCTTCTGGCCTTGGAGGCCTGTGAAACATTTTAAGACCCTTTTTTGATAAAGGCTGCTCAACCAGAAAACTTATTTTCCCTTGAAGTGTTTTTTTCTTTATATTTCTAATCTATGTCAGCCTCAGAAAGTATCAAACAAAGTTACATTTTCACAAAGCAAAGGTGCAGTAAGTTACAACAAAGAAAGAACCAATTAGCTCAAAAGTCTGATGTGGTCAGTTTCAAGGCTACATTTGTTTTTTCTTACATTCTAACTATGTTAACAAATGTGCTCCCAGGTGTACAGTGGATAAGAGATATGGGAACTTAACAACAAGCATTGGCCCAATAAGGAAATCCTACACCAGCACTACTCTAATAACTTTTAACTCTTTGAAAGGCTTTATGTTTTAGGCTTCCCATGCCTCTCACAGTTGGGGGGCTGTAAACAATCACATGCATAGTTGTAAAGTAAGGCAAGTTAGAGAGTCATCAGAGGGGTTTGAGCTGAAACACTCCTTTCATATGCAGGAGACTGTTAACTGGAGCCCTAAGTTAATTCCTTTTAAAGGAAGGTGATTGGGGATGGCCCCCTCTTATGTCAGAAGAGTGGAAAGCACAGTACAATAAGGCAGACAGACTCTGGTTTTGGGGGATAGATGCTCGAGAAAATTCAGTGAGGCTCCCTTAAGGCCTGACTCTCCTTTGCCTGTCAGACCCCTTAACCTCATGACCTTTGCCACGGGTGAGACTCCTCGTGCTGGCTCCCGGCACTTCATAAAGAAAACGTTTTGAAGAATACTTTCTTTGATCAGAAAGTACTTCAAGCAAAGCTATATATGTCTATCTCTAGCTGTATATCCTTGTGAAGCGTGGAAGTCTTAGTCGCTCAATCGTGTCTGACTCTTTGCAACCCCATGGACTGTAACCCGCCAGGCTCCTCTGTCCATGGGATTCTCCAGGCAAGAATACTGAAGTGGGTTGCCATTTTCTTCTCCAGGGGATCTTTCCAACCCAGGTATCCTGTATTGCAGGCACATTCTTTACTATTTGAGCCAGGGAAGCACAATATGAGGTATGAGAAGGGCAGATAGATCTGTGTACAGCACTAAGCCAGGACTGCTAACCCACATCCAGAAACTTCTAAAAAATCTTTTAAAAAATACTTCTTTTTATTTATTTATTTGGCTGCATTGGGTCTTAGTTGTGACATGTGGGATCTTTAGTTGCACTATGTGAACTCTTAGTTATAGCATGTGGGATTTAGTTCCAAACCAGGGGTCAAACCCAGGCCCCCTGCATTGGGAACATGGAGCCTTAGCCACTGGACCACTGGGAACATCCCCAAATGTCAGTGACCCCATGGACTATAGCTTACAAGGCTCCTCTGGCCATGGAATTCTCCATGCAGGAATACAGGAGTGGGTTGCCACTCCCTTCTCCAGGAGATCTTCCCAACCCAGGGATCGAACCTGGGTCTTCTGCACTGCAGGCAGATTCTTTATTACCTGAGCCACCAGGGAAGGCTTAGCTCTTGGCATATAGGTAAGAACACAATAAAATTTGGCTGTTCAAGTAAGTGACTACTTACTTGAATCACAGCATTATTCATCGTAGACTTGCCTTCTTTTATCAAATTTACCATAGCAGTTCTGCTTGAATGACATTTCTAATATATCTTTGTTTTTAATATATGAAAACCACCACTGAATGAAATTTCTCATATTATGCATTAGGGCGATGAAGACACAATTGTACTACTGAGCAACAATATTAATATCTGTTAACTGATAGTACAAATACAAAGCAATGTCTCAGAATCTTTTCTAGAAATGGAGGAAATATGCTTTTTAGGCTACATTTTGTACCCGAAGAAAGAAGAGCATTAAGAGCTAAATTTACTGATTCTTTTTGAAACTGTTCTTCAGACCTCTTTAAAATTCAGAGCCCACATGATCTAATTGGCAGTTGCACATATCAAGTTGAAGTTAGAATTGATTTTACTTTGGTATCATCTGTTTGTTCTATTTAGAGGTGAAATAGCATTTCTTTTTCACTTCGGCTTCAATATTTGCTTGGCAATTAAAGTTCTTGGAGTTGTAAGTTACATCAGCATAAAAGACAAAGAAGAATTAAAAAACAGTTAACTCTTTAAAATGATGTTTAGCAGTTTTGAGATCAAAGGTTATCTGCTAGTTTCTTGAATCTTATTATCCAGAAACAGATATTAATTCTCCAGATGCACACAGCATGGTGCCTGCACATTACCTGTGAAGCAAATATACTTTCTAGGTGTTAAGAAATGTTTTTTGTTGTGTTTTTTTTTGCCCCAGCGAGTGAAGGATTTAAAATAAAACATCAATTTATATGGGTATTTTGGAAGATTTTTAAAATTTTATAACCATTATGTTTAATCTACCTTAATAAAAATATTTTTATTATTTCAAGAAAATAAAATTATTTTAACTAAAACAGTAGGTTTGCAAATTGATGCTGGAAGCTAAGACGTGTTAAGAATTTGTTCTGTTAATTGATAAGTGTAAAAAAGTAGGAATCAAAATCTCAACAATTTAAAAATTGAATAATATAGAAGGATTTTTTAGGTCACATGTAAATTAGATCTTATTAACACAAATATAGCTAAATCTGCCAGACAGTCCAATCAATTGCATAAGCTTTGTTACTTTAACACTGACTTGAATATTTTTAAATATTACGATGGTTGTACCATATAGTTCTTCATAATGCAGTCAGGAAGGGATCAAACCAACATGAAGAATAAGCATCTTGCATATTCAAGATGTCGCACTCGCTGGTTTTTGTGGTTAGAAAAAAGAAAAGTAGGACATGAGCTGCACTGCCACCCAGACTCTTCCTTTGTTCTAATTGGAGCTAGCCTCAGGCATGAAGAAAGGAACAGAAACGGGGCATTTGCTTTAAGATTATTGTTTAAGAGTTTTTCCAATTTAGTAGTAATATTAGTACAGGATTGTAAAATGTAATTGCTTAGAAAGTGTCAAAAGAGAAACTTTGACTCACAATTTATCCCCAGATTTGCTCCTCACTTGTTTTTTCCCTTCAAGACCACTGATAATCTCACTTTCTCTCAAATCTACTATACCCAGCAGTCCATCTGTTAGTAAGAATTTATGGTTCTATCCTCAAAATACATGCACAATTTGACCAATTTTTACTTCTGTGTGCCTGACTCCTTTCAACAGGCTCTTTTCTCTGTCATTTCTCACAGCCCCTACTTTGCCTCCCTGCTTCCACTCTTGTACCACGTTCCCTCACCTCAACAGTCTAGTTTCCATTTATTGTCAGAATGATAACTTTTAAATAAAAAGTCAAGTCTTATCAGCTATTTTGCTAAATCTTTCCAGTGCCTTCCTAATATACTTAGAACAGAATCCATACTACTTACCATTTTTATGAAGCCCTGCAGCATCTGGCCTGCTGACCTCTGTCCTTACCACTTTCCTTCTTAGCCTCAACCTCTGCGTACTGGCTTCCTTGCTATTTTTCAAAATGCCAGACTTGCTTTTTCCTTTTGCTTTTGTCTGGAAGTTCCTTGACTTACTACCTCACTTCACTTACGTTTCTACTCAAAGCCATTTTATCTTCTTTTTCTAAATCTGCAATCTAAAATTGTGCCCCATCGTATTAATTTTTAACCTTTTGCCTTATTTTTAATAGTACTTTTGAGTGCCTAAAATTCTATATTTTACTACCGCGCCCTGCCCAAAAGTCATCTCTTGTGTTGTTGGAAGAGGGTGTTTGCCATGACTAGTGCATTCTCTTGGCAAAACTTCCCTGCTTCATTTTGTACTCCAAGGCCAAACTTGGCTGTTAACTCCAGGTATATCTTGACTTCCTACTTTTACATTCCAGTCCCCTATGATGAAAAAGACATCCTTTTTCGGTGTTAGTTCTAGAAGATCTTGTAGGTCTTCATAGAACCATTCAACTTCAGCTTCTTTGGCATTAGTTGTTGGGGCATAGACTTAGATTACTGTGATAATAAATAGTTTGCCTTGGAGATGAACTGAGATTGTTCTGTTGCTTTTGAGATTGCATCTGGTACTGCATTTCGGAGTCTGTTGTTAACTATCAAGGTTGCTCCATTTCTTCTAAGGGATTCTTGCCCACAGTAGTAGATACAGATGAATAAAATTTGCCCATTCCCATCCATTTTAGTTCACCGATTCCTAAAATGTCGATGTTTACTCTTGCCACCTCCTGTTTGACCACTTCCAATTTACCTTGATTCATGGACCTAACATTCCAGGTTCCTATGCAATGTTCTTATTTACAATGTCAGACTTCACTTCTCCACCAGACACATGCACAACTGGGTGTTGTTTCACTTAGGCTCTGCCTCTTCATTCCATCTGGAGCTATTCCTCCACCCTTTTTCAGTAGCATGTTGAGCATGTACCAACCTGGGGTTTTCATTCTTTATGCCCTCGGCTGGATAAGGATTCATCTCACACACTGGCAAAGTAATGCTCAAAATTCTCCAGGCGAGGCTTCAACATTAGATGAACTGAGAACCTCCACAGGTTCAAGCTGGATTTAGAAAAGGCAGAGGAACCAGAGATCAAATTGCTAACATCTGTTGGATCATAGAGAAAGCAAGAGAGTTCCAGAAAAACATCTACTTCTGCTTTATTGACTATGCCAAAGCCTCTGACTATGTGGATCACAACAAACTGTAGAAAATTCTTAAAGAGATTGGAATACCAGACCACCTTACCTGCCTCTTGAGAAATCTGTATGCAGGTCAAGAAGCAACAGTTAGAACCAGACATAGAATAACAGACTGATTCCCAATTGGGAACGGAGTACGTCAAGGTTGTATATTGTCACCCTGCTTATGTAACTTAGAAGATGAGTACATCATGAGAAATGCCAGGCTGGATGAAGCAGAAGCTTGAATCAAGATTTCTGGGAGAAATATCAATAACTTCAGGTATGCAGAAGACACTACCCTATGGCAGAAAGCAAGGAAGAACTAAAGAGCCTCTTGATCAAAGTGAAAGAGGAGAGTGAAAAAGCTGGCTTAAAACTCAATGGTCAAAAAACTAAGAACATGGCATCCAGTCCCATTACTTCATGGCAAATAGATGGGGAAACAATGGAAACAGTGACAGACTTGATTTTCCTGGGCTCCAAGATCACTGCAGATTGTGTTTGCAACCATGAAATAAAAGACACTTGCTCCTTGGAAGAAAAGCTATGATCAACCTAGACAGCATATTAAATATCAGAGACATTACTTTGTCGACAAAAGTCCATATAGTCAAAGCTATGGCTTTTCCAGTAGTCATGTATGGATGTGAGAGTTGGACTGTCAAGAAAGCTGAGTGCCAAAGAATTGTTTTTGAACTGTGGTGCTGGAGAAGATTCTCAAGAGTCACTTGAACTGTAAGGAGTTAAAACCAGTCCATCTTAAAGGAAATCAGCTGTGAATATTCCTTTCAAGAACTGATGCTGAACCTGATGCTCCAATAATTTGGCTACCTGATGCGAAGAGCTGAATCATTGGAAAAGACCCTGATGCTAGGAAAGATTTAAGGTGGGAAAAGAAGGGGACAATAGAAAATGAGATGGTTGGATGGCATCACCGACTCAATGGGCATGAGTTTGAGCAAACTCTGGGAGATAGTAAAGCTCAGGGAAGCCTGGCATGCTGCAGTTGATGGGATTGCAAAGAGTCGGACACGACTGAATGACTGAACAACCTGCCCGAGAATATCAGAAGAGCAGGTAGTTTGTCTTCTTCAACTAATTTTCCCAGCATTGAGATTCATGCCTGGAAATTGAGAAGATGCTCACTAAATATTCGTGAAAAGGAAGAAGAAAAAAAATGAAGGACAGCAGGGAAAGAGGGAGAAAGAAGGGGTGATTTCTTTAAGGCTTATTTTCATTGTCTTTTTAAAAGGAAAAAAACTGTTTCTTCTACTCAAAACGCATCTGACAAATGATGAGTGTGAGTGTTTCCATACCAATCTATTTTCCAATTCTTGGTGGACACAACCTGGATGCCCTCAACTTAAGTAAATTCTGTCAGTGTCTACGTATTTTTATCACAGATCTCACAGGCTAATGGGACAGTCCCACAAGACGGCCCCAGCTGCAGAAGCTGATCACATATCCTAGATTGTTATAAATTGGGAGATTTCCACAAACCCCTCTTCAGATTAGATAATTTGCTCATAGAACCCATGAGAGCAGTCTACTTACTATTATCAGTTTATTACAACTGGTATTTTAAGGGACACAAGTGAGTAGTCAGATGAAGGGATGCACATGGTGAGGTCCACAGGGTTCTGCACACAGGAGCTTCTGTCTCTGGAGTTTCCAGGCTCATGGATGCATTTTGCCAACCAACCCAGAAGCTCCTCAAACCCCTTTGTTGAGGGTTTCTCTGAGATTCTGCTGTGTAGACGTGGTTGATTAGATCATTGGTCACTTGCTGAACTCAATCTGTAGCCTTTGTCCCTTTCCCAGAGGTGGGGGTAGGGCTGAAAGTTTCAACCCTTTAATCTAATCCTCTGACAAGGAGCCCCATTCTCCTCCAGTCACCTTACTGACATAAACTCTGGTTTGGTAGAGAGGAGCTTATTACAAATTAAAAAAGGCACTCCTCTCATCCCTAGCATTCAGGAAAAACCAAAGACTTTAGGAGCTCTGTGCCCGATTACAGAATGAAAACCAAATATACATCATTTATTATATCCTAATATCACTTCCTGTCAGCTGGAATGATCTCTTGTATTGGTTTAGGTACCTGTCTCTTTTGATAGTTTTATTCTCTGTTATTTGTGGTGGTGGTTTAGTTGCTCAGTCATGTCTGACTCTTGGTGATGCTATGGACTGTAGCCTGCCAGGCTCCTCTGTCCATGGGATTTTACAAGCAAGAATACTGGATTGGGTTACCATTTCCTTCTCCAGGGGAACTTCCTGGCTCAGGGATCAAACCCAGGTCTCCTGTATTGTAGGCAGTCTGCTGCATTGCAGGCGGATTCTTTACCAACAGAGCCATCTTTTTTGGTGGACTGTCATCTCCTGAAAGCTACTCTCTTTGATTTGAGTACAAAGTATGATGTGTGCTCTGTCATGTCCTACTCCTTGTGACCCCATGGACTGTAGCCTGTCAGGCTCCTCTGTCCATGGGATTTTCCTGGAAAAAATACTGGAGGGGATTGCCATTTCCTCCTCTAGGGGATCTTCCTGACCCAGGGATTGAACTGGAATCTCCTACATTGCAGGCAGATTCTTTACCATCGAATCACCTGGGAATCCCCAAATTATTATAGGGTCTTAATAAATAACTGTCTAATGAACAGGTGACACTACTCAGCTATGCTCAGTGGGTTTTTTGTCAGGTGCCTTCCAAATGTGAGAATGAATTGTGATGATATTGTTATTCTTCCTAACTTTCTGCTGTTACTTTCCATGACTTTCGTTCGCTTATGCTGTGTTCAAATAAGCTAATAAGGTAAAGGTTATTTGAGTGACTTTGGGTAAATATCAAGCTAAACTAATGTTGACTGACTCCTCCCTCTATTTCATAGAAAAATATCCACAACCTGAAAGTTGAGAGTTATGTTTTATTTAGTGGGAATGTTAGGACTCCAGCCTGGGATTCGGTATCTCAGGTAACCCTGAGAGAGCTGACTCCTAGGAGGCAAGGGAGGAGCCAGGCTATATACAAGTTTGCAGCAAGGGGCAGGTAATCTGTATATTAAAAGATTACTGTTAATTAAGTGAACACCAAATCTCTCACATGAAGAGATTTAATGATCTTCTAATTAAGAGATGTTTGCTCCTTGGAAGAAAAGCTGTGACAAACCTAGACAATGTGCTAAAAACAGAGACATCACTTTGCCAACAAAGATCCCTGTAGTCAAAGCTATGATTTTTCCAGTTGTCATGTATGGAAGTTAGAATTGGACCATAAAGAAGGTTGAGTGCCAAAGAATTGATGTTTTCAAACCATGGTGTTGTAAAAGACTCTTTGAAAGTCCCTTGGACTGCAAGATCAACTAGTCAATCCTAAAGGAAATCAACTGTGAATATTCATTGGAAAAACAGATGCTGAAGCTGAAACTACAATACTTTGGCCACCTGATGTGAAGAGCTGACACTGGAAAAGACCCTGATGCTGGGAAAGACTGAGGGTAGGAGAAGGGGACAACAGAGGATGAGATGGTTGGAAGGCATAATTGACTCAACTGACATGAGTTTGAACAAATTCTGGGAGATAGTGAAGGACAGAGAAGCCTGCATGCTGCAGTCCATGGGGTCACAAAAAGTCGGACAGGACTGATCGACTCAACAACAACCTGGATAAGAAGATGCAAGTGTCTGGGCTGGTTGAAATCATTTCCTTCATATGCATCTACCTATCTGGGGCATCTAGCCCAGATATCTAGCTACTGCATGCTTTATTGTTCAGATACCAATTGTTTGTTTACTGAAAGAGATGGCAAATGTGGGAGATGGTGGCCTCTCACATTCCCCCTGCTCCTCAGTGATTCTTTGGGAGGAAGTAGCTGATGGCTTCCAAATAGCTGACTTTGTTTCACCTGTGTTCAGAAATTTGCATATAGAAAAGGATTGTTTACTGGTAGAGCATAAAGTAGAAAATATTTCATTTCACAGTAGATATCCAAAAAGTGTTTGAGCACACAAACAAATTCTGAAGACAGAAAGGGGAAATTCATGCTGGGGTAGAAATATGGGCTTGTGTGTGTGTGTGCTAAATTGCTTCAATTCTGTCCAACTCTTTGCGAGCCTGTGGACTGTAGCCCACCAGCTTCTCTGTCCATGGATTCTCTAGGCAATAAATTCTCTCTGGAGTAGGTTGCCATGCTCTCCTTCAGGGGGCTTTTCCCAACTCCAGGAATAGAACTTCCTTCCCTTATGTCTCTTGCATTGGCCAGAGCGTTCTTTACCACTAGCGCCACCTGGAAAGCCCAGATATATGGGCTTAGACTTGCTTAAAACAAAGGAGCTAACATCCAGCTGCATACATAAAGCTTGAGAATTGATCCCACTATGAAAATGAGTTTAAACAACAAAACAAAACAAAACATATCCACTGATCCAGATAAGCAATTCTGCACACTTGTCTGTACACGGTCTTGGGTAGGAGAAAAGTCATCATTAAGTAATAAATTCCAGGCCTAAAAATTCAGGGAAGGGAATTCTAATATATATACTACTAGTGTGGGAAATCTGTATGCAGGTCAAGAAGCAACAGTTAGAACGGGACATGGAACAACAGACTGGTTCCAAATAGGAAAAGGAGTACGTCAAGGCTGTATATTGTCACCCTGCTTATTTAACTTATATGCAGACTACATCATGAGAAACGCTGGACTGGATAAAGCACAAGCTGAAATCAGGATTGCTGGGAGAAGTATCAATAACTTCAGATATGCAGATGACACCACCCTTATGGCAGAAAGTGAAGAGGAACTAAAAAGCCTCTTGATGAAAGTGAAAAAGGAGAGTGAAAAAGTTGGCTTAAAGCTCAACATTCAGAAAACTAAGATCATAGCATCTGGTTCCATCACTTCATGGCAGATAGATGGGGAAACAGTGGAAACAGTGACAGACGTTATTTTGGGGGGACTCCAAAATCACTGCAGATGGTGAATGCAGCTATGAAATAAAAAGATGCTTACTCCTTGGAGGAAAAGATATGACCAACTTATACAACATATTAGAAAGCAGAGACATTACTTTGCCGACAAAGGTCTGTCTAGTCAAAGCTATGACTTTTCCATTGGTCATATATGGATGTAAGAGTTGGACTATAAAGAAAGCTGAGCACCGAAGAATCGATGCCTTTGAACTGTGGTGTTGGAGAAGACTCTTGAGAGTCCTAGGTCAGCAAGGAGATCCAACCAGTCTATCCTAAAGGAAATCAGTCCTGAATATTCACTGAAAGAGTGATGCTGAAGCTGAAACTCCAATACTTTGGCCACCTGATGCAAAGAACTGTCTCCTTGGAAAAGACCCTGATGCTAGGAAAGATTGAAGACAGGACGAGAAGGGGCGACAGAGGATGAAATGGTTGGATGGAATCACCGACTCAGTGAACAGAGTTTGAGTAAATTCTGGGAGTTGGTGATGGACAGGGAAGCCTGGCATGCTGCAGTCCATGGGATTGCAAAGAGTCAGACACTACTGAGCGGCTGAACTGAACTGAGCATGGTACAGGAAACTCGGCCTAGAATTATAAAATCTTGTCCGGGACAAATTAAAAAAAAAAAAAAAAAAAAAAAAACTGTGCAAGAACATTTCACTTCAGTTCCCTTCTTGAATTTCATCTTCCAACATTTCATTGGCTAATTTGAGTCACATACCCAAGCCCTAAAGCCAACCTCTTTCAGGTTATGTCAAGGGCTGTGTATTCAGTTCAGTTCAGTTGCTCAGTCGTGTCCGACTCTTTGCGACCCCATGAATTGCATCACACCAGGCCTCTCTGTCCATCATCAACTCCCGGAGTTGACTCAGACTCACGTCCATAGAGTTAGTGATGCCATCCAGCCATCTCATCCTGTCGTCCCCTTCTCCTCCTGCCCCCAATCCCTCCCAGCATCAAAGTCTTTTCCAATGAGTCAACTCTTCGCATGAGGTGGCCAAAGTACTGGAGTTTCAGCTTTAGCATCATTCCTTCCAAAGATATCCCAGGGCTGATCTCCTTCAGAATGGACTGGTTGGATCTCCTTGCAGTCCAAGGGACTTCAAGAGTCTTCTCCAACACAATGGTTCAAAAGCATCAATTCTTTGGTGCTCAGCTTTCTTCACAGTCCAACTCTCACATCCATACATGACCACTGGAAATAGCATAGTCTTGACTAGATGGACCTTGTTGGCAAAGTAATGTCTCTGCTTTTGAATATGCTATCTAGGTTGGTCATAACTTTTCTTCGAAGGAGTAAACATCTTTTAATTCCATGGCTGCAGTCACCATCTTCATTGATTTTGGAGCCCCAAAAAATAGAGTCTGACACTGTTTCCACTGTTTCCCCATCTATCTGCCATGAAGTGATGGAACCAAATGCCATGATCTTCGTTTTCTGAATGTTGAGCTTTAACCCAACTTTTTCACTCTCCTCTTTCACTTTCATCAAGAGGTTTTTTTAGTTCTTCTTCACTTTCTGCCATAAGGGTGGTGTCATCTGCATATCTGAGGTTATTGATATTTCTCCTGGCAATCTTGATTCCAACTTGTGCTTCCATCCCAGCATTTCTCATGATGTCCTCTGCATGCAAGTTAAATAAGCAGGGTGACAATATAGAGCTGACATACTCCTTTTCCTATTTGGAACCAGTCTGTTGTTCCATGTCCAGTTCTAACTGTTCCTTCCTGACCTGCATATAGGTTTCTCAAGAGGCAGGTAGTCTTGTATTCCCATCTCTTTCAGAATTTTCCACAGTTTATTGTGATCCACACAGTCAAAGGCTTTGGCATAGTCAATAAAGCAGAAATAGATGTTTTTTTGGAACTCTCTTGCTTTTTCGATGATCCAGCGGATGTTGGCAATTTGGTATCTGGTTTCTCTGCCTTTTCTAAAACCAGCTTGAACATCTGGAAGTTCACAGTTCACGTATTTCTTAAGCCTGGCTTGGAGAATTTTTAGCATTACTTTCCTAGTGTGTGAGATGAGTACAATTGTGTGGTAGTTTGAGCATTCTTTGGCATTGCCTTTCTTTGGGAAAGGAATGAAAACTGACCTTTTCCAGTCCTGTGGCCACTGCTGAGTTTTCCAAATTTGCTGGCATATTGAGTGCAGCACTTTCCCAGCGTGATTTTTCAGGATTTGAAACAGCTCAACTGGAATTCCATCACCTCCACTAGCTTTGTTCGTAGTGATGCTTTCTAAGGCCCACTTGACTTCACATTCCAGGATGTCTGGCTCTAGGTGAGTGATCACACCATCGTGATTATCTGGGTCTTGAAGATCTTTTTAGTACAGTCTTTTGTGTATTCTTGCCACCTCTTCCTAATATCTTCTGCTTCTGTTAGGTCCATACCATTTCTGTCATTTTTCGAGCCCATCTTTGCATGAAATGTTCCCTTGGTATCTCTAGTTTTCTTGAAGAGATCTCTAGTGTTTCCCATTCTCTTGTTTTCCTCTATTTCTTTGCATTGATCACAGAGGAAGGCTTTCCTCTCTCTCTTAATTCTCCATTATATATAATGATGTAACAAGAGAGTGAAGAATTGAGGACAATAATTCAATTAACCATGGGATGGGACAGGAAGAGGAAACAAGAAGTATATAGTAAGGTATGGAAAAAGCACAAAATAAAGTTGCATGAACAATAGTCTCAATAAAGGTAAATAGATAAAACTCATTGAGTCACATTATCAGATGGAAATAAATGTGAGTTCATCCATGCTAACTTTGTACAATGCTTAAAATCGTATATTATTGCTATGTGTCCTTAATGTCATTTTAGTAAGTCCTGTTACTTAATATAAAAAATGAATCTAGCACAAATCCCTCCATTTATACAAATAGTAGATATTCCATAAATATTCAGAAATCAAATGTACTTAAAACTTTGGAGGGAATGCTTTTTTTAAAAGAAACACTAAATTATTTCCTGAAATTAGGACTACAATTAAATTATCACCTTTAAATTATACTCTTCTCTGAATGATAACTATTTTCTCGTAGATTTCATGAAGATTGGAGTCTAAAACTCATGAATTTTACTGATGAAGAAATCTTGATCCCCTCACTTAAAGCACATTTATCATTTCATAGGGCATTCTAATCAGCTTGGTTTTCCAAGTTCCTGTCAGCTAGCAAATTAGAACCATTAAATCAAATTTAGAGGGGAAAAAAACTATCCTAGAAAAATTCTTAAGCAGGCAAAGACATACGTACAAGAATGTCTTTATAACATCCTTTCAGTTCAGTCCCTCAGTCGTGTCCAACTCTTTGCAACCCCATGAATCGCAGCATGCCATGCCTCCCTGTCCATCACCAACTCCTGGAGTTCACCTAAACTCATGTGCATCGAGTCGGTGATGCCATCCAGCCATCATCTCATCCTCTGTCGTCTCCTTCTCCTCCTGCCCCCAGTTCCTTCCAGCATCAGGGTCTTTTCCAATGAGTCAACTCTTCGCATGAGGTGGCCACAGTATTGGAGTTTCAGCCTCAGCATCAGTCCTTCCGATGAACACCCAGGACTGATATCTTTTAGGATGGAATAACATCCTTTATCTTGAACCTATATATATATATATATTTATATATATGTATTAAATGATTTTTGGTTAAATAACTATAGTGTATCTATACAGTAGAATGATAATTGATCTTTTCCTTTCCATTCTTATTGGGCTAAATTGACAAAAATTACATATGTTTAACATGAACAACTTGATTTAATATATGTATATATTATGAGGTGATCATCACAGTCAAACTAATTATCACACTTATCACTTCACATGGTAATTGGTTTCTTTTAATGGTGAGAACAAATAAGATTTACTCTCTAAGCAAATTCCAACTTTTCAATACAGTATTATTAACTGTAGTTACCCTGCTGTACATTAGATTCTCATAACTTATTCATCTTATAACTGAAAGTTGATATACTTGACCAGCATTTCTCCATTTCCATGATGCCCCAGCTTATGGCAACCACCTTTATTCTCTCTGTTTCTATGAGCTTTACTTTTTTTAGATTCCACATTAAGTGAGATCATGCAGTATTTGTTTTTCTATGTCAGGCTTATTTCTCTCAGCATAATATTCACCAGGTTCCTCCATATTGTCACAAAGGGCAAGATTTTCTTGTTTTTTTTTTTTTTTGTTTTTAATGGCTGAANCATATTGTCACAAAGGGCAAGATTTTCTTGTTTTTTTTTTTTTTGTTTTTAATGGCTGAATAATATTCCATGATAGCCATATACCACATTATCCTTATCCATTCATCTGTACACTTAAGTTGTTTCTATATCTTCACCTTTGTGAATAATATTGCATTGAATGAGAGAGATATCTATCTTCTTTATCTAATATAAGGGTAAAAAATCACCAATACAGTATACTAACGCATATATATGGAATTTAGAAAGATGGTAATGATAACCCTGTATGCAAGACAGCAAAAGAGACACAGATGTATAGAACAGTCTCTTGGACTCTGTGGGAGAGGCAGACGTTTGGATGATTTGGGAGAATGGCATTGAAACATGTATAATATCATATATGAAACGAGTCACCAGCTTGGTTCAATGTGTGATATTGGATGCTTGGGGCTGGTGTACTGAGACGACCCAGAGGGATGGTATGAGGAGGGAGAAGGGAGGGGGGTTCAGGATGGGGAACATGTGTATACCTGTGGCTGATACATGTTGATGTATGGCAAAACCAATACAATATTGTAAAGTAATTAACCTCCAATTAAAATAAATAAATTTATATTTAAAAAAATAAAAGGGTAGCCAGCATGGATCTCTTTTGGTTACCATTTCCATGGAATATGTTTTCTTATCCCTTCACTTTCATCTTATGTGTGTCCTTAAAGCTAGGTGAATCTTTTTTAGGTAGCGTGTTATTGGATTTTTTTTTTTTTAATCCCTTTTAAATCCATTCTGTACTGCTTGGTTGGAATGTCAAAGTGATTATTTATATGTATGGACTTACTATCAACATTTTGTTAATTACTTTCTGATTTGTTTGTAGTTTATTTGTTCCATTTGTTCCTTTCCCTCTCTTTCTGTCTTCCTTTGTGATTTGCTGATAGGGACTAGAACTAAATCATGGAGGTGCTTCAGGGACACAGATGGACATTCCTCCTGCCAGTTTCCTCAGTGGGTGGGAGTGCCTCTGGATTGGGGCACAGTGAGGCTGGAGCTGCTTCAATAGCCTAAGTTAGACCAAGCGCCTTCCTCCTGGCACATGGGTGGGCTAATTTCCCTCCAGTTCCTTGAGCAGGCAGAACCACTCCTAAAGGCAACTGAAAGGAGCTAGACCCAGGTTAAGGGCTGCTTCCAGATCCACCAACAAAAGGCCTAGCTCTGGGGACACACAGAGGTGTCTCATGGTGGTGTGTGTGTACTGGGGGGGGGGGGGTTGTCCGTGGCTGGCCAGGATTGCCTTTGGCCTGTGACCGAGAGGGATGAATTCAAGTTACTGGGCCATTTCAGGCTCTGCAGCAGAATCAAGGTCAGTGGGCTTGCCTCGGGACACAGACAAGTGTGTCTCCTGCCCCACTGCTGGGTGGCAAGAGCATTCCTGGGCTATAGTGGAGAGGAGCAAGAACCAAGTTACAGGACCTTTGCAGGAGGGTCTGTGTAGCACTGAGGTTGGGGCACCAGCCTCCCAGGGCTCAGACAGATGTGACTCCTGGCAGTTGTCTAGGAGAGCAGAACTGCTCCCAGCCTGAGGCTGGATCCCAAAGATCCCAGAAAAGCACTGTTGTGCCAAATTGTTGTTATTGAAGGGCAATGTGAGTAGGAAGGGCTCCTGTTCCACCATCTTGCTGATGTCATTTGGGCAATAATTGACCTTTAGAGACGTGACATGTGAAAGAAAGACTACAGATACACCCAAATGTTTGTGTGCGTGTGTTCTGTAACATTCTCCACCAAACCATTTTCTGGTGGTCAGCATGATCTTCAAGATGTGGGTCTAGGGGGAAGAGACTACAGAAAAAGAGGGAGAAGGGAATGGTAGTTAAAATGAGGAAAGGGGTTTCTATCTTTTCCCTTTCTGTATCTCTGTATTTTTAAAAATTTTATAGCAGATATGCAAACTTTGTCATGAAAAGAAATGTTAAAAAGTAGAATATAAAATATTAGAGGCTATATTGAGCACTATTTATGAGTAAAGTGATGTAGGAAAACTGTAATGAAATGAAACTACCT
Source organism: Redunca redunca (assembly GCA_006410935.1). NCBI lineage: Eukaryota > Metazoa > Chordata > Mammalia > Artiodactyla > Bovidae > Redunca > Redunca redunca. Next base: position 39,559 of record SJYQ01094031.1, on the reverse strand, counting down.
TTCATCAAGTAGCATTAGATGATAGGAAAAGGAATTTATTTATATCTTGTTCATTTATGCATATCTTAGTTTTAAAAAAAAAAAACGTGCAACCATAATATCTAAGAGAATTTAAAAGAGAGGAAATAATACAGAGGGGATAAACAAGGTAAGTGAAACTGAGGTGAACTGTTTTATGAATGCATCTCCTGAAGTTCTAGTGTATTTTGCTCAAATTGAGCCATAAATATAGATGCTAAGATTTCTATAAGCCAGAGCAGATAAAGAAACATAGTTCACCGTGTTCATTATGTAGAAGCATATCTATTTTGGGGGAAGTTCTTGAGTGATTTTGCATTGATCTGAGGGCAGAATCTAACTACTGAAGCTTCTTTCAAGCCTCTCTGTTACCAAACTCAACTATGTGTGCTGTGCTCAGTCACTTCAGTAGTGTCCGACTCTGCAACTCTGTGCACTGTAGCCTGCCAGGCTTCTCTGCCCATGGGATTCTCCAGGTAAGAATACTGGAGTGGTTGCCACGCCCTCCTCCAGGGATCTTCCTGACCTAGGGATTGAACCCATATCTCCTGCACCGCAGATGAATTCTTTACTGCTGAGCTTCTGGGAGAGCCCAAACTTAACTATGGGAAGGTCTCATTCTGAAACTGATACAAGCCAACTTGTCTAAAGACAAAAACTATCAGAAAAGTTACTCATGTAGAATACCTCAATCTTCAAGGATAAATATTTTGTGTGGAAAGACACACACTCAAGTATTTATTTTGATATTGTAGTATTTCAGCTTTGTTGTGAGCCCTGTCTTCAATTTACCACCTATGTTGTGGGTTATGGCTACAAACTTTGATTAATAGTAGTATTCACAAGTTTTTAGTATAATTTTTGCAAGAGTTAGTATGTATTCAAGATATCCAGGTAATTGTTTGTTATCAACTTGAAAGTAAACCATTGAAAATCATGTACTGTATTACTTTAGTAATAAAGAAAGTATTATTTTTGGTAGGGAAAAAATAAAATTCTACTTATATCCTCCCTGGGAATTTGCATTTCTGTTAATAATCAATTAATCCTGATCAATTAATCAGTTCCCACATGTATGCTGGGCCTTTACTCTGTGCTCAGCATGGTGTTAGGAATTGTGGGAGGAAGGATGGGAAGAGGGAGATTTAAGAAGTGGCCTCTACTCTGGGTTGCTTACACGGAGGGCAGATGCATTTGAATAGCATTGAAAAGCCCTACTGGGACAGATGGAGTTTGGGGTTGGCACCCTATACATTAAAGTGTAGAGATGAATACAGCATAACTGAAATCTATATAGTACTTTATTATTTACATGCCCATATGTTTGATCCTCTCAGAATCCATGTATTTAGAAGAAACCACAAGATTTCTCTTATAGTAAGTGATAGCTATAGATCAGATCCTCTACAAGCTCTATTACATGCTTTTTCACTTAATCCTAATTAAAAATTAAATGGTTATTAACATGTTTAAAGTCTGGTATCTGAGGCTATGGATGGTTGATATTTAGCTTAAATTACCCTCTAAATTTTATAGCTGGGAATGCAACCAAGCTTTGCCCTCCTCCAAATCCAGCGAGTTTTGGCCAGTATTCCACAGTGCTCAAACCCTCCCAATGGTGCTCTTGCTCAGACTCGGGCTCCACTGTGTGGCATCAGGGAACCCCTGCATACATGTTTACTTTCAGGCTCAGTCACCCACAGTGAATCTTCTAGAAAGATACTGAAAAGAGGAAACCTGATAGTTCACATTTTCTTTTTTTTTTTTGCTTCAACTATTATCTATTTTTTAAATATATTTTCTTTTTAATGGTAGGCATAGAGCCAAATGATTCAGTTTTATATATGTTACATATATTTATTTATTTTTCAGAGTTATTTTCTTAATTAATGTTAACTCAAATGATGAACTGAGAGGCCTAATACTGTCTGCTTTACCTTGAGCCCAGTGCTGTGTACCAACCACTGTGCTTTCTATTTTCTTTGGTTTGTTAAATGAATCAATAAAGCCCCTACCTTTCTTGTTTAAACTAAAATTGATTTGTTCTTTATTTGGAACTGACAGAGCTCTGATCAATAGAGCTTTGTAAGTTTAAAATAATGCAACAGATCTAAAAGGGCTTCTGTTTACTGAACAAGCAAACATTTTGAGTTAGACTTTACAATGATGGGTTGACAGGTTATGACCATTCGTTTTTAAAATCATGAAAGATAGCCTTTAAAAAACTAGGTGAAAAATATCAAATATCAGCTAATAAAAATGTTACTTTATTTTTAGAATGTCAATAAATTATCTTTCTGATAATAATTACAGAGGTTAAATTCTTTGTGCAAAAAATAAAATAATAGACATATTTGGAATTAAAACAGTGGTAGAGTGCCCCTGGCACATTTTAGATTTATATGTAAATGTCAAAATTAATTTTCTTCTGTTGTTTTTAAATGAAGTAAGTGAAGCATGGTTTTACTTAATGATGTATTGGTGTTTCTTTCTCTATGTCTAATGACATTGGGACTAAGAGTTCCTATGGCACTGTCATTGTCCTCGGTGGTAATTTAGAAGGAATCTGTTTTATAATTAGGAATCCAAACTGAGAGTCAGCCCTATACAGTAGGAATTTCAAACATATCCATGAGTCACATCAACTTAGAGTAAGACTCTAACTCTGTCACTTTGACTGACACTTAGATTTGGGTAAATCATTTTGCTACTTTAGTCCAGATATGGTCATGTAGAATTGCTACCACTCTGAGAATGTTATTTTGAGAAGTAAATGAGATGCTGTATTTAAAGCACTAGTTCATTGCCAGGCATGCACTAAATGACAAATATATGGTATGTAAACTCTTTAGAGTCCCCTGAAAATGAAACTAAGGAAAGAATTCTAGTTACTCTATTAACTCATTGATTCTTTTTATTCCATGCCCACAGACAGTATGACCCTCTACATGTGTCTTACTCTCTTACCATTGATAACAAGAAAAATTTTAATTTGGGGTGAGAAAAAATTTAAATCTATTTCTATGAGGAAAACCATAACATAAAGTATCATTTACTGATGTCACCATAGTACTATGAACCACAGTGGCTCAGACGGTAAAGCGTCTGCCTACAGTGAGGGAGACCTGAGTTCAATCCCTTTTTCAGGAAGATCTCCTGGAGAAGGAAATGGCAACCCACTTCAGTATTCTTGCCTGGAAAAGCCCATGGATGGAGGAGCCTAGTAGGCTACAGTCCATGGGGTCTCAAAGATCAGACACGACTGACTTCACTTGACTTTCACTTTATAGTACTATAGGAATATAGAGTTAATGCCAGTTAGTTTGTTTGTTCAGTCACCAAGTTGTGTCTGGCTCTTTCTGACCCAAAGCACTGCAGCATGACAGGCTATCCTGTCCCTCACCATACCCCAGAGTCTGCCCAAGTTCATGGCCATTTCACTGATGATGCCATCCAGCCATCTCGTCCTCTGTTGCCCTCTTCTGCCTTCAATCTTTCCCAGCATCAGGGTCTTCTCCAGTGAGTCGGCTCTTCACATCTAGTGGCCAAAGTATTGGAGCTTTACCTTCAGTATTGTCCTTCCAATGAATATTCAGTGTTGATTTCCTTTAAGGTTGACTGGTTTGATCTGGTTTACAGTGCAAGAGACTCTCAAGAGTCTTCTCCAGCACCAGAGTTCGAAAGCATCGATTCTTTGCACTCACTCTTACAACTGTATGTGAGTACTGGAAAGACCATCAGATAAGTTCAGTTGACCAGTCATGTATGAGTCTTTCTGATCCCATGGACTGCAGTATGCCAGGCTTCCCTGTCCATCACCAACTCCTGGAGCTTGTTCAAACTCAATGTCCATCAAGTCAGTCATGCCATCCAACATTCTCATCCTCTGTTGTCCCCTTCTCTTCCTATCTTCCATCTTTCCCAGCATCGGGGTCTTTTCCAATGAGTCAATTCTTCACATCAGGTGGCCAGAGTATTGGAGTTTCAGCTTAGGCATCAGTCCTTCCAATGAATATTCAGGACTGATTTCCTTTAGAATTGAGTGTTTGGATCTCCTTGCAGTCCAAGGGACTCTGAAGAGTCTTCTCCAACACCACAGTTCAAAAGCATCAGTTCTTTGGCACTCAGCTTTCTTTATGGTCCAAGTCTCACATCCATACATGACTACTGGAAAAGCATTAGCTTTGACTATAGGGACCTTTGTTGGCAAAGTAATATCTCTGCTTTTTAAAAATGCTATCTACGTTGGTCATAGCTTTTCTTCCTAGGAGCAAGTGTCTTTTAATTTCATGGTTGCAAACAGCATCTACAGTGATTTTGGAGCCCAGGAAAATGAAGTCTATCACTGTTTCCATTGTTTCCCCATGAAGTGATGGGACCAGATTCCATAATCTTAGTTTTCTGAATGTTGAGTTTTCAGCCAACTTTTTCACTCTCCTTTTCACTTTCATCAAGAGGCTCTTTAGTTCTTCTTCACTTTCTGCCATAATGGTGGTGTCGTCTGCATATCTGAGGTTATTGATATTTCCCTTGGGAATCAAGAATTCCAGCTTCATCCAGCCCAGCATTTCACATGATTGAGAGTATACAGCCTTGATATACTCCATTCCCGATTTGAAACCAGTCTCTTGTTCCATGTCCAGTTCTAACTGTTGCTTCCTGACCTGCATACAGATTTCTCAGAAGGCAGGTGAGGTGGTCTGATGTTTCCCATCCCTTTAAGAATCTTCCACAGTTTGTTGTGATTCACACAGTCAAAGGCTTTGGCATAGTCAATAAAGCAGAAGTAGATGCTTTCTTGGAACTTTCTTACTTTCTCTATGATCCAGCAGATGTTGGCAATTTGATCTCTGTTTCCTCTACCTTTTCTAAATCCAGCTCTAACATCTGAAATTTCTTGATTCACGTAATGTTGTTGAAGCCCATAGCCTTGATTATATGAACTTTTGTTGGCAAAGTGATGTCTGCATTTTAACACACTGTCTAGTTTTGTCATAGTTTTCCTTTTATGCAAGTATGTCAAAGCAGAAATCAGATATCTTCATTGACCATGTAATTGAAAAATATTAGATCATGTAGTCTGTGTCAGTTCTGAAATAAAAGGTAAAGTCAGAAGGATATGGTTTGGATCCTGATATACTAGAATTTCTCAGATATTTTGGTCTCTTATAATGGTGTAAGAGAAAACTATAAGCATCCTAGAAGATCTGTGATAAAAAGTTTAGATAGATGTTTGATATTATGTGTAAGGTAGCACTGCTAATAACTTATCTAGTTTTAAGAAATATGTTTAACTCTTTCACCCACATTATTGCAATCAATCAGGACCCATATTGTTTTCTTCCTTTGCAACCCCAATTTTAGTTATGCTATGCCATCCAAAAAAAAAAAAAAAAAGCCTATTTCCCTACATCACTAAAAAATGAATAAATTTTAAAAAAAGCATTTTATGTAAGAAATATATCCTCTACCTTCCATTCCATACAAAGATATATTTGTATGGTATTTGTGTGAAACTCATCTAGAACTTGCCATTATAAGATTTAGGGTTAGATATTTAATGTGTCTCTTACCAGCTGTTTGATCTGGGGAATATTTAAAATCTATGTGAACCTCTGCATACCCATCTATTAATAGTATTACCTGCTTCAGAGAATGGCTGTATGAAACAAGAACATATATGAAAGCAACTAGATTTCCAGAGCCTGACACAAAATAGGTACACACTAGATGTTTGATGAATTACACAGTATTCTCAAATTTAGTTATCTATCATTTCCCACCTTTGTTTTCCCCAGCCTTGCAGAGAAACAGAATATTTATCCTACAAAAATATGTTAAACCTGTAGTAACTCTGCTTTCATGTAGTAAAGTTAGCTACATATAAACTTGTCATATAGTGGAGTTAACCTCAGGGGTAGAGAATTTGTTTTACTATTTTTTTCTTTCTTCATCCGTAAATTTTTTTTTTNTTTCTTTCTTCATCCGTAAATTTTTTTTTTTTTTTTTGTATTTTTCTATACTCACCATTGAATCTCTCTTTCTCTGGGAACCTCAGCTTTGGCCTGCCTCCCTATATGTCTATGTATTTTTCTCACTAAAGAAATTATGTGAAATGAATACTAATTTGTAGTAAATAGGGGTCGCAAAGAGTCAGACACGACTCAGCAACTGAACTAAACTGAACTGATACTTCTAGTAACAGCATTATGGAACTCAACATATAACAGTATGAGAATACAGATGGCACAATCATGTGAGATATCATTGCTTCCATGGATTGATGTGTGTTATATAGGGTATGCAGCACAACAATAAAGCTAGAAAATTTAAATGGATATTTCTGCTATAGATCTACCAAATGAAAATATACTTCTGCTAATTTGAAGGACTGCAAAGCAATTCCCATTGCTATTCTAAGATTCAGAATCTTGGAATATGCCTGGAGCTTCCCTGGTGGCTCAGAGGTTAAAGCGTCTGCCTAGAAGGTGGGAGACCTGGGTTCAATCCCTGGATTGGGAAGATCCCGTGGAGAAGGAAATGGCAACCACTCCAGTACTCTTGCCTGGAGAATCCCATGGAGGGAGGAGCCTGGTGGGCTACAGTCCATGAGGTCGCAAAGAGTCAGACACGACTGAGCGACTTCACTTTAATGCATTGGAAAGGTTATACAGGACTATGACCAAAATGAATTGTTGCCACATCATTGCAAATTCAGTGAGACATTGGTTTTGCTTGAATTTAAAGGAAGTATAGTGTAGCATTAATTCAAATTGCCTTGATAGAGTTTCTTTTGTTCATTCATTCAAGTATTTAGAAAGTTGTTCTGCCTCCAATTTCCTTTCCTTTCCTTCTTTTCTAAAAGTGTGCATTAAGATTTCAGCTGATTCAATTTATCCAAATCTAACCAAATTGCAATATATATGGTTTACAAATTTAATACATGCAAATTCACAATTACCTAAAATAATACTAATGTGTATGACTATTAAAATTATTAAGAATGCAGTGATATTTAATCAGTATATAAATGTACATATATACAATTATTTATTTTTCTCAAATGCAATAATTAGTGTATCTGTGGACTAAGATGTATAACTATCCTTTTCTTTAACTCTCTTCAATTCAGAATGTTTTAATGTAAAAGAAATAGAAGGTATGAGGACATAAGATTTCTTTTTTAAGACAAAGATGTTTCTGTTTACTAGGTATATTTGGACTTCCTGAACTTTGAGAAGGAATTGTTCTTCCATAGTCTAAAGCAGGGAACCCAACAGAAACATGGTGGAATTCCTCCAGGTTTGGGGAGCCCCAGCATCACTACTCAAAATGATTTCGAGTTCAGTCTGAAGCACTGTTTGTCTCCCAGCTGAAGATCAGTAACCTTCAGCTACATTTTCCTCACTCAGTTCCTGATTTTGCCCAAGAGAGTAAGAAGTTTTACCTTTACCTTATGGTGAATCACTCATTTAGCTAATGAGTATATGTGCTCATTTAAACTGTGAAATATAGTAACTCTTTTTAGCTTAAACAAAAGCAGCACTGGTATCTTCTCTTAACTTTCTATTTTGGTTAATCATTTCTGAATTTAAAATTTTTTAAAGACTAGTTTTTTACTGATTTTCTTCAAACAGTTTATGATCTTAAAAACATGATACATTGCAGAGGAAAGACACATTGTTGTTTTACTTTACCTGGCTAAGGTCGGGGTAGAAATGATCAAAGACTTTCACAGCAATTCGGTCACTTTTGTCGGACTGCTGAGTGAGCACATTTGTGTAATGTTAAGGGAATGAGCTGGGTTGTACATTGTCACATAAGGTTTGCATTATGAGAACAGAATGTTAATAGAAACTAAAAGCACTGGGAAACATGAGAAAACTCCAGATTTGTTTCTCTTTAGAAGAACATTTTGATTTTACTTCCACCAAGACAGTTTCTTTGTCATAGTGCATATACTGCATTTTTATCCTTAAATAATGACTATCTGCTAAGGATGCTATTAGATGAGTTAAGTGGATCCAGCACTTCAAAAGTGTTTACACTTTGCCAGTATTCCTTTAATTTAAAAAATGCTTATTTTAATTTAGCTTTCTTAATTGCTGTATTAATATTATTCTCAGTATTAATACCATGACTGAAAACACAATGTTTGTAAAGTGTCCTTTGCTCGGCACTTGTTAAAGAAGGTATATCAGGGATATGTACATCCTATCCCTTGTCTCAGTTTACTTTTATCTTTGATGATATCCCTGCTAGAATGTACTAGGAAGAAGAAGACTAAATTTTAAATTGCATCAAGGCATTTCAAATCCATTGAAGTACTCGGTTTCTATGTATGATAGACATATATATCATAACATACAGTAAATTAAAGTTTTAACCTAAAATCAAAGATAATGGTGCATGGTAAGTTGCCTCAGTCATGTCCGATTCTTTGCGACCTTGTGGTTGTTAGCCCTCCAGGCTCCTCTGTCAAGGGGATTTTCCAGGTGAGAGTCGTGGACGGATTGCCATTTCCTACTACAGAGGATATTCCTGCCCCGGGGATTGAACCCAAGTCTTCTGCATCTCCTGCACTGGCAGGCAGATTCTTTACCACTGCACCCTCGGGAAGCCCATATACACAGTATTTAACATATTCTAATAGGCACACTTAGCTTTCTAAGTGCATGAGGCTAGGGACAACTGTTGTTGTTATTCCTGGACAGACTCGTTTCTTCTCTATCTGGCTGTCATTAAAACTGGAACTTGTTCTAAGGAGATGGATGGAACTGGAGCCGATTATACAGAGTGAAGTAAGCCAGAAAGAAAACACCAATACAGTATACTAACGCATATATATGGAATTTAGAAAGATGGTGATGATGACCCTGTATGCAAGACAACAAAAGAGACTCAGATCTGTAGAGTGGACTTTTGGACTCTGAGGGAGAGGGAGAGGGTGGGATGAGATGGGAGAATGGCATTGAAACATGTATACTATCACGTAAGAAACGAAACGCCAGTCTATGTCCGATGCAGGATGCAGGATGCTTGGGGCTGGTGCATGGGGAGGACCCAGAGAGATGTTATGGGGTGGGAGGTGGAAGGGGAATCATGTTTGGGAACGCATGTACACTCGTGGTGAATTCATGTCAATGTATGGCAAAACCAATAAAGTATTGTAGAGTAAACTAAAGTTAAAATAAAAAAAAAAAAACCTGGAACTTGTACTTTTGTGACTTCTCTTTTTATATGTTAAGAATAATGAAAGGAAAGCAAGTACCAGATCCAGAAACAAGTGTGTGTTTCTACAGAGAAATCATAAAATGAGACTTTTCACCTCCAGGTCACTAATCTGAAAGCAGAGTCAGCTTACCAGGTTGTGCCTGAGAGCAATGTCTAGGATACAAAAGTGAAAAATAAAGAGGTGGACTCATATCACATGGTTCCAGTCTCCTTTTTAGATATTAAAAATGTCAAGGACTACAAGAAGACTGCTTTTCCCAACAAATGTTTAAACTTTTTACACCTTACTTAAAAGTATTTTCTCGTGCTACCTTCTACAATTCTCATGGACTAAGATTTTTTATGTTCCAGTTCTGTACTCTTCAGTGCTTAAATAGGTCAAGTGCACAAATAACGTGCACAAACTCATATGACCATGTTGAAGAGTCTGAATGTATGTTTAGACTGCAGTCTTCATCAGGTCATTAAAATTGCTCATAAATTCAACTTAAATTTGTTCTTGTCTTTGAGATGACTATTTTCTGACCCCTCCTTTCTTCTTCTTTTCCCTTCTTTAATCCTTCCATCCCTTCACTTCCACATTCAGGACTAAGGACCTGCATTTTAACTGATACAATATATGCAATTAGAAGAGAAATTCCATATTTCCTTACCAGTCAATCTACTGAACTACCAAGTATTTTTATACATTCCAGTGACTCAACCTTACTTTCAAATATGAGTGAATGACCTTTCCTTTTATATAAATAAGTCACTTCACTTGTGAATTTGACCATATCCCTTTTTGCCTGTTTAAGGAATTTGTTCTTGTATTTATCCCCTCTTTTTCTGTATCATCAATTTCCTCTTACTAAAATTATTTTCTCATCAGCATAAATACACATGCAACAGTACTCAATAAATGTTTGTTCTTTGAGTTCATCACCCTTAAGTCCTGCCTTATTTCTTGCTTCCCTTTATAGAAGAAATTTCATGAGTTTTTCCACTTCTGTCTTACTACCTCACTTGTTCTATCAGGAACCAGGACCAATCAAGCTGTCTTAGCCCCTTCACCCCTGAAACTACAATGCAAAAGTCACCCATAATCTCCATGTTTTAAAACTGATAGCTATTTCTCAAGCTTCCTGTTTGTAGACATGTCAGTATTATTTTTTTTTAACTGAAAATATTCTCCATTTGGATTTACAATTTCTTGGTTTTAATGTTGACTTCAGTGGCTCTTTCCTAATCATCCCCCAACTTAATCTTCTTATTCTGCCTAGTTTATAAAATTTGGCATGCCCATGGGCTCAAGTATCATTTCTCTATTTATATCCATTTCCTAGCTGATGTCATCATCTATAAACTGATTACTTTACAAATTACATTTCTGTTTCTACCCTGCCTGCCAGTCGCAGACTCCTATATCTAACCATTCACTCAATTTCTCTTCTTAGATGTCTAACAGATGTCTAAGAACTAGCAATTCCAAAACAAAATTCTTGATTCCACTTTCCAGCCTTTGCTTTCCCCAAGTGTCCCTTTTTCATAAGTGATACTATGATTTACTCAGCTAAAAATAAAAAGGAAAGTAGTTGTCCTTGAGTTCTCGTTCTCTTACTTTCAATATCCATCCATCAATTAGACTAGTCAGGTCTCTCTTTGAAATATAAATCAGAAGATATTTCAAAAGGTCTGAGGACACGACACAGTGAATTTCAAAAACTTTGTGGCAAAAGTTAAAAGAGAAATCTCTTACTCTAAAGATTTTCATCTCTTGGTGGAGTGAGGATGATAACGATGCTGATTCTCAAGAACTGGAAAGAACTGAGATTAAATTAGAACAAAGAGCACAAGTGTAGAAAGTGAGATGTTCCTGTTCCTCTGAGATAAAAGAGATGGTGAAGGGAGTAGGCAGAGATTGATGACTGGCTATTAGGATCTCAACCTTAAAGTGAGTAATCATCATTGTCCAATTGACTAGTGGAGATAATAGAAAAAAAAATAATTGGGGATATGGACAGGCTGTCATCAGTCAACTCAGTAAAGTAGGAGGCAAAGTTATCTCCGAGCATATGACCTGATGAGCATAGAAAGTATCTGAAACTGCTACCACGAGGTACCAAAGGAAAAGCAATAAAAGGAACACTAAGTAGCCAGGAGGCCCCACTCTAGGTGTCTCCATTGAGTGCAAGGTATTGTTTTCTAGCCTGAAATGAATTTCTGCATTTTCCTGTACTGAGGGCAGCAGCTCTGACGTCACCCCATAAGGGTGCCACAGAACTCCCTGTACCCTGGGGAAGTGAATGAAGAAGAATGGCATGAGGGTGTCAGCCATGTGCAAAGATGAATATATTGATTGCAGGTGCAAGGTACTGAAATAGTCACACTCATTAGGGCTGTTCATAGTCAATATCTTCCCTGTGAGTCTGTCCTTTTTATGCTCGTTCTTTACATCTTCTACTGCTTCAGTAGCTAACATTTTATTGTGATTTTTGCATCTATTTCATGTATAAATGTGCATGTTCTTATTTTTTTTAATTAGTTTTTGTTTTGGAATAAAACTACATTAATATATGTTAGTAAATTAACTAGACAGCCTTTGTTTTCTATTTTCTGATAAAACATGTTCAAGTTAGGAATTAATGGTTATTTAAAAGCTTACATACATACTGTTACATATGCATATACATAGGTTTCATTTATAATGTATGCATCTATCTCTGTTTTTCTTTTCTAGTCCTACTTTGGCTATTATTGTTCTTATGATAAAATGTACAATTAGTGTCTCTTTCCTTTACAAAACTTGGATTTGTTTCTTTTCTTATGTTACTACTCCCAAGAATATTTTTAGTACTTCCTTAAATCAAAATAAATTTTTTCAGTGGTAACAATTCTGAGGCATTGTTCGTCTTCAATGTAGTTATTACTCCCACATTATATTATATTATAGTTACTTCTTTTATATATATATATATATTTATTTTTAACATAAATGTATTTATTTTAATTGGAGGCTAATTACTTTACAATATTGTATTGGTTTTGCCATACATTGACATGAATCCTCCACGGGTGTACACGTGTTCCCCATCCTGAACCCCCTCCCACCTCCCTCCTCATCTCATCCCTCTGGGTCATGCCAGTGCACCAGCTCTGAACACCCTGTCTCATGCATCGAACCTGGACTAGTCGTCTGTTTCACATATGATAATATACATGTTTCAATGCCATTCTCCCAAACCATCCCACCCTCGCCCTCTACCACAGAGTCCAAAAGTCTGTTCTATACATCTGTGTCTCTTTTGCTGTCTCGCATACAGGGTTATCGTTACCATCTTTCTAAATTCCATTTATATGTGTTAGTATACAGTATTGGTGTTTTTCTTTCTGGCTTATGTCACTCTGTATAATAGGCTCTGGTTTCATCCACCTCATTAGAACTGATTCAAATGTATTCTTTTTAATGGCTGAGTAATATTCCATTGTGTATATGTACCACAGCTTTCTTATTCATTCATCTGCTGATGGACATCTAGGCTGCTTCCGTGTCCTGGCTATTATTAACAGTGCTGCGATGAACATTGACGAACATGCGTCTCTTTCTATTCTGGTTTCCTCAGTGTGTATGCCCAGCAGTGGGATTGCTGGGTCGTATGGTATTTCTATTTCCAGTTTTTTAAGGAATCTCCACACTGTTCTCCATAGTGGCTGTACTAGTTTGCATTCCCACCAACAGTGTAAGAGGGTTGCCTTTTCTCCACACCCTCTCCAGCATTTATTGCTTGTAGAATTTCGGATAGCAGCCATTCAGACTGATATGAAATGATACCTCACTGTGGTTTTGATTTGCATTTCTCTAATAACAAGCTGGAACCAAGATTGCTGGTAGAAATATCAATAACCTCAGATATGCACATGATAACACCCTTATGGCAGAAAGTGAAGAGGAACTAAAAAGCCTCTTGATGAAAGTGAAAGTGGAGAGTGAAAAAATTGGCTTAAAGATCAACATTCAGAAAACGAAGACCATGGCATCCAGTCCCATCACTTCATGGGAAATAGATGGGGAAACAGTGGAAACAGTGTCAGAATTTATTGGGGGGGGGCTCCAAAATCACTGTAGATGGTGATTGCAGCCATGAAATTAAAAGACGCTTACTTCTTGGAAGAAAAGTTATGACCAACCTAGATAGTATATTCAAAAGCAGAGACATTACTTTGCCAACAAAGGTCCGTCTAGTCAAGGTTATGCTGTTTCCAGTGGTCATGTATGGATGTGAGAGTTGGACTGTGAAGAAGGCTGAGCACCGAAGAATTGATGCTTTTGAACTGTGGTGCTGGAGAAGACTCTTGAGAGTCCCTTGGACTGCAAGGAGATCCAGCCAGTCCATTCTGAAGGCGATCAACCCTGGGATTTCTTTAGAAGGAATGATGCTGAAGCTGAAACTCCAGTACTTTGGCCACCTCATGCAAAGAGTTGACTCATTGGAAAAGACTCTGATTGTGGGAGGGATTGGGGGCAGGAGGAGAAGGAGACAACAGAGGATGAGATGGCTGGATGGCATCACTGACTCGATTGACGTGAGTCTGAGTGAATTCTGGGAGTTGGTGATGGACAGGGAGGCCTAGCGTGCTGCGATTCATGGGGTCGCAAAGAGTCGGACACAACTGAGCGACTGAACTGAACTGAACTGAACTGAACTGAATAATGAGTGATGTTGAGCAGCTTTTCATGTGTTTTTTGGCTATCTGTATGTCTTCTTTGGAGAAATGTCTGTTTAGTTCTTTGGCCCATTTTTGATTGGGTGGTTTATTTTTCTAGAATTGATCTGCAGGAGTTGCTTGTATATTTTTGAGATTAATTCTTTGTCTGTTTATTTCATTTGCTATTATTTTCTCCCATTCTGAAGGCTGTTTTTTCACCTTGCTTATAGTTTCCTTTGTTGTGCAAAAGCTTTTAATTTTGATTAGGTCCCATTTGTTTATTTTTGCTTTTATTTCCAATAATCTGGGAGGTGGGTTATAGAGGATCCTGCTGTGATTTATGTCAGAGTGTTTTGCCTATGTTCTCCTCTAGGAGTTTTATAGTTTCTGGTCTTATGTTTAGATCTTTAATCCATTTTGAGTTTATTTTTGTGTATGGTGTTAGAAAGTGTTTTAGTTTCATTCTTTTGCAAGTGGTTTGGCCAGTTTTCCCAGCACCACTTGTTAAAGAGATTATCTTTTCTCCAGTGCATATTCTTGCCTCCTTTGTCGAAGATAAGGTGTCCATAGGTGCATGGATTTATTTCTGGGCCTCTATTTTGTTCCACTGATCTATATTTCTGTCTTTGTGCCAGTACCATACTGTCTTGATGACTGTGGCTTTGTAGTAGAGCCTGAAGTCAGGCAGGTTGATTTCTCCAGTTCCATTCTTCTTTCTCAAGATTGCTTTGGCTATTTGAGGTTTTTGTATTTCCATACAAATTGTGAAATTATTTGTTCTAGTTCTGTGAAAAATACTGTCGGTAGAATCTGTAGATTGCTTTGGGTAGTATCCTCATTTTCACTATACTGATTCTTCCAATCTATGAACATGGTATATTTCTCCATCTATTTGTGTCTTCTTTGATTTCTTTCACCAGTGTTTTATAGTTTTCTATATATAGGTATTTTGTTTCTTTAGGTAGATATATTCCTAAGTATTTTATTCTTTTTGTTGCAATGGTGAATGGAATTTTTCCTTAATTTCTCTTCCTGGGCAGTATCACCGATGAACATAGATGCAAAAATCCTTAACAAAATCCTAGCAAACAGAATCCAACAACATATTAAAAACATCATACATCATGACCAAGTGGGCTTGATCTCAGGGATGCAAGGTTCTTTCATATTTGCCTATCAATCAATATAATATACCATATAAACAAATTGAAAAATAAAAACCATATGATTATCTCAATAGATGCAGAGAAAGCCTCTGACAAAATTCAATATCCATTTATGATAAAAACCCTCCAGAAAACAGGAATAGAAGGAACATGCCTCTACATAATAAAAGCTATATATGAAAAAACCACAGCAAACATTATCCTCAATGGTGAAAAATTGAAAACATTTTTCCTAAAGTTGGGAACAAGACAAGGGTGCCCACTCTCACCACTACTATTCAACATAGTTTTGGAAGTTTTGGCCACAGCAATCAGAGCAGAAAAAGGAATAAAAAGAATCCAGATTGGAAAAACAGAAGTAAAACTCTCACTGTTTGCAGATGACATGGTCCTCTACATAGAAAACCCTAAAGACTCCACCAGAAAATTACTACAGCTAATCAATGAACACAGTAAAGTTGCTTCTTGTAACATTCACAATTCAAAGTTCTTTTTTATCAGAATACATTGAAAATATTGGTTACTTATCTTTTTTGCATCCTGTGTTACAGTTAGGAAGTTTTTTTTATTAATTTGGTGCTTGTTGCTATGTAAGTAATCTATTTCTGCCTGTGTGTGTTGTTTACTGTCTTGCAATTTACTATTCTAAGTTTTACTGTAATATGCCTAAATCTGAAACTTTCTATTTGATGTTTTTCATAATCAGTTTTAATTCTGTGAAAATTCACTTCATAATTTTTTAAAATATATCTTAATCTCTCCTTTTATGTTTCTCTCTTTCTGGTATTCCCAGTATCTAGATTTTGACACTTTTATTTCTCTGCTCTAAATCTTTCAGTATTTATTTGATATATCTCTACAGTCTTTTTTGTAGTTCTCTAGGAGAGTTTCTCCATTTAATCTTTGTGGTTAATAATTCATCTATTAATTTTACCAATTCTGCAAATTATTTTTATGACTTTTTATAATTTCAGACATTATATTTTCATGCTAATATATTCCATATGGTTCACTTATTAATGACTTGTTACTCTTGTCTCATTTACAAGTATTTCCCCCTTGTCCTTAGGTAGATACTATCTTCATTTTCTTCTTTTCTTAAAATTTTGTTTCAATGAAAACTTAACCTAGAAAGGATATTTGTCTTATTAGAGTAAATTTTTTGTCTTCATTNGTCTGCCCCTCAACCCCCCCCCCATGCCCCCACCACTGATCACTTTGGTAAGAAAAAAAAGCACCCAAAAAGAAATTTGGTGGAGTAGGAGGAGAGTTCTTATTTTATTTTACTTTGGCTACACTGGGTCTTCATTGCTGCACACAGGCTTTCTTTAGCATAGGCTTAATTGCCCTGAGGCATGTAGGATTTTAGTTCCCCAACCAGGGATCAAACCTGCATCCCCTGCATTGGAAAGTGAAGTCCTAACCACTGAACTACCAGGGAAGTCCCAAGAAATTAAAAAAACAAAACAAAAAAAAACATTGTACGTCTTGCGGTTACAGCTGTCACTCTTCAGAGACTTCTACACTGTTACTCAAAGCCTTGGACTGAAGCTGGGTGTGGCCTCCCTGCTACTATGTGCAGACAAGATCCATTCTAGTGATCATAGCTGAGCAGAAAGGCAGCTCCTCTCTCAACAGAACCTAGAGCCCCAGCCACTAGAGAGGATTTGGCTGTAGATAAAGTCACAATCTCTTTTTGTTAATAAATGTAATTTTTGGATGAGGTGCATGGTCAATTATGGCTCCTTCCCTTTTGCTTTCCTGTCAGCAAAGAAGCTTGTCTGAGTGAATGAGTCAACCTTGCTCTGGGAAGAAGGCGCCAGATACACTGGAACCAGCTGCTCTTAGTTAACGGCAGACCAGACTGTACTTTCTGGAACCTTGCCTTTATGTTCTTCCCAAACCAAGATCTCCAAGCCTTTGAATTTCTGTTTGTGCAGAGAGTGCCTGGGGAGTGCCCAGCTAATGTGCCTGGTGAAGAGGGAGGGACCTGTATAATTTTCCATCTTCACTGTTTCCTAGACTCAGCAGTTGTTTCCCCAGAGAGCATTAAGAAGCCTTGAGTTACTAAACTAAATCTTGTCATATTATTTAGCTAAACTAAATCTTGTCATATTATTTGTATGACTTTGAAGCTCCTTAATAAATTAACATTTGTGTTCCAAAAAAACAAAAAGTCTTGAGCCTCTCTGCCAAGGACAAAATAATAGGGAACTCACTGACATTTGTATAAATGGATTCTGTTTTCATCAAAGGATCCCGTACTGGACATAGTTAAGTAAATGGCCTCCCTGCCCTTCTAGAGACAGTGTGGAGGTCCCTGAGGACAGCCGAGATTTAACTTTGAATTCCTCAGAGAGCCAGGCACGGTGCTTTGCTCAAGAAATGTTTGTTGAATTAAAGTGGAGAACTTCTTGAAAGATGCCAGAAGCTGGAGGGAGAGGATGGAATCCTCTCTCTGGAGATAGTTCTTTAAAGGAGAATTCTCACCAAAACCTCCAGCCACTCAAATGCTTCTTCCACTGTGTTCACCACAAATAGTCACAAGTCCCTGGAGGATTTGAAAGCTCCCAGTTTTTCTCTTCAGTCAGCTTTCTAGCAGGCTCAAGTTCTTGGGCTGGGGGCCTCACCTCTTTCTGCCTCTGATAAAAATTTGCTGGAGGCAGCAGGTAGGGGCTGGAAGTTAGAAAAGTAGAGAACAGCAAACAGTCTCATGATGTAGGCAATTGCTCCAGGCAAGAGAGTCCCCCTGCCAGGCAGGCAATCTGTCAGAAAGACTCCCCAGCTGCCCTGTGTGCCCAGAATGGGATATCGGCTCCATCTGCCCTCCTTATCAACTGGCTCATGTACCCTGAGTTTCCCCCAGAAGATAGGGCTCTCCCCTGGCTCCCCATATGCTGAGCACGTGATGGTACCCCACCCAACTGAGGCTCTTAGCAGAGGGTGGAGATCAAGACGGTGCCTCTGAATATGTTGTCAGAGCATCTGCCCAACTTGCCCTTGTCTCACCTCTGACCATGGAAACTTCAATCCTGAGGGATCGTTGCAATAGATACTCAATACTTTCTAGGAAGGCTTATCTGGTTAGAGGGAGGGGGTCACCTCTTCTGTGGGGCCCACTCCCTGTGAACTGGCGGTCGCGATAGTGCAGAACACCCTCCCCCTCAACACCACAGGGACATCCATCATTTGCAGCCCACTCACGGCCACCAACACCACCATTACCCCAGCTCTCCCTGCAAGGGGTGGCAGGATAGGGATGCCTGGACCAGCAGAGACAGTAGAGTCAAAGGCAGTTAAATTCTGCTCGAGCTGAGGAGGAGCCCAGACGGGTGGGAATGAGACTCCAGGTCATATCTCCTGGATGAGGTTTTAATCATTTCCAGCATGGAATGTGGTCAACCTTTGCTACAAACTCTTTGGCTCTGAGTTTCTTTTCTCTGTCCCCGAACTACCCCTTACAAAGCAATTGTGGACTTGCTAAGGGAGAATTCAGGTAGATTTTAACAAGTTTTATTCCCACCAGCTCTTATCCTTGAAAATGCATCAGTCTGTCACCTGACTCAGACCCTGCTCTCTTCAGTCCTAGGTCATGTGAGTGTGAGGTTTTGGTCTCTGTGCTGATGCAGGGTGGTTTCTGCCTGTAGGGGTGAGCAGGCAGCATTGCTTTGCATAACTTGATGTTTCTTACTTTATTTCTTGTCTACACCCATGGCTATAATAGTACTGTATTGACTTCTTGGTGATTATACTTATCTATCTATCTGTATATCTCCAAGTACAAATGAAAGAAAACTCAAAGTACAAAGCCCTTTCCAGAGTCCCCAGTCCCCAGTTTGCTTGTGATTTTATTTAGAACCATTTATTTATCGTATGGGCTTCCCAGGGAGCTGAGCAATAAAGAATCTGCCTGCTAATGCAGGAGACTCGGGTTCAATCCCTGGGTTGGGAAGCCTGATGGGCTACAGTCCATGGAGTCACAAAGAGTCAGACAGCAGCAGAAGTTCATCATACTGTTTTTGACTGGGCCACCAAGCACACACACATGCACTCTATTGCTTATACTTATGTGTTAAAACCCCAAAGGTCCTCACTTTAAGGACATTAAATGAATTAATCAGTGCATTCGAAGATGATTATTTTCTGGACCTAGGAGATACAGAGCCAATACTGGAAAGAGGGTTTGATCTCCCAAATCAGAGGCATTTTCCAGATCCTAGTGAAATTCAGAAACGTCCAGCAATGTGACAGTCCCCACTACAATAGAACTTATTATATTTTAAAATTTAACTATTTAAAAGGTGAACTGCTGGAGCACCAAGACTTTTCTTGTTCCCAAATAAGTGCAATTGCAGACAGGAAGTCAGACATCTTTGCAAGAACCATGGCTGATTCAGACTCTGTCCTGTGTCTCTGACCAGATTTCAGAACCAGGAGGGCAACCCCTTGTACCTTCAGGCAGCAATGCCAAAGTTAATAATTGGCTGTGCCAGCTCATGGCTGATCAGGCTGTTTTTGTGTGCCTGTTTTTCTATTTTACGTAAATCATGCTTTACATGTTTGCATCAACCTACTGGTGATGCACCTTTGATCAATAGATTTTAGACAAAAGTGGTTTTTGAGTCCAAAGATCAGGGCTGGGTTGGCCTGCAGACTGGATACAGGGTGTATAAAACAGAGAGGCAAGGAACAGGCTGATAGCAGAGCAATTACCACCCAGTCTGAAATAACTGCAAGGGCACAGCTGAAGACATCCTGAGTGAGGATGGAGAAGGGAATGAACGTTCTACATGACTTTGGGATCCAGTCAACACATTACCTCCAGGTGAATTACCAGAACTCCCAGGATTGGTTCATCTTGGTGTCTGTGATTGCAGATCTCAGGAATGCCTTTTATGTCCTCTTCCCCATTTGGTTCCATCTTCGAGAAGCTGTGGGCATCAAACTCCTCTGGGTAGCTGTGATTGGAGATTGGCTCAACCTCGTCTTTAAGTGGTGAGTAAGAGCCGGACAAAGAGGAAATCAGCAAAGAAAGAGGCTGGCATTGTCTTTGGAAATGTCTGTCCATCAGAAGTTGCTTTTTCATGCTGTTCATGCAATTATAGTTTACTCCCCTCCTTTCTCTGGATCCTCTATAGAAAGAGAGAAGACAGAGAAAAAGATACAGGAAAGGCTGTTTCATATGGATGCAAGGCCAGCTAGACCTAGTGAATTATAGGCTATAAGCAAAGAAACGCCACTTTTCTGTTTGCTGGTTTTTGTGGTTTTTGTTTTTATGGCTGCTCTGGGTCTTGGTGGCTGTGTGCAGGGTTTCTTGAGTTGGAGAGAGCAGGCTACTCTCTAGTTGGGATGCACGGGCTTCTTGTGGTGGTGGCTTCCCTTAATGTGGTGCACGGGTTCTAGAGCTCAGGCTTGTGATTTTATTTAGAACCATTTATTGGTAATGTGTTGGCGCATGGGTTTAGTTGCTTCGCAGCCTGTGGAATCTTCCCGGAGCAGGGATCAAACCCGTGTCC
This sequence comes from Redunca redunca, assembly GCA_006410935.1. Lineage (NCBI taxonomy): Eukaryota > Metazoa > Chordata > Mammalia > Artiodactyla > Bovidae > Redunca > Redunca redunca. The sequence continues at coordinate 18,939 of SJYQ01094031.1, read as the reverse complement.
CCTGCTTTGGCAGGTGAATTCTTAACCAATGGACTACGAGGGAAGTCTGAAACTCCATTTTATTACTTTGAAGCAGCATAGGTGACACAAAGATAGATGTGTGAAGGAAGAAAGATGAGGTATGAAAAAAGGAAACAGGCAATTTCAAAACCCGTTGTGTGAGGTCATGAAAAGCAATTCAGAGTCCTCTCTTGTTCAGCCAGCTTTATGTCTTGGGCAACTCAGAGCAACTCTCTGAGTTTCTGTTTTATAATCTGTAAACCCAGATTATCTCTGGGATCTTTATAATTACTACAGTTATCAACAATTGTTGATCCTGTAGTATGGGCCAGGCCACATGCTAAGCACTTTTTTACAGGGTGTTACTAGTAAGAGACTAAGGCACTGAGTTAAGTGACTACAAAAACGTAGGTAGTAAATGTCAGAGGCAGGATTCAAGCCTAGGCAGGCTGACTTCATAGGCAAGGCTCTTAAGAATTATGTTATATCCAGTGCTAATAAACTGACTTTCAAAAGGTAAAGAAGCCCCAGTTTTAGTATTTGCCAATTTCTGCTGTGTCTGTTACCTCGTTATGACCACTGTCAAGCTATCAATGGGTCTGGCTTGCAAAAACCCTGAATATTTTACAACTGTTAGCCAGTACCAGTTGACTCCAACACATCACTGTTTTGGTCTTTATTTCTTCATGTAGAAAATGAACAGTTTGGACCAGCTGCCCTCAGAGACTTTTACCATCCCTAAAATTATCTTTGTTCACAGTCAGGTGATTCTTAAGATCTCTTCTAGCTTTAATTTTCTTTGGCCATAAACAAGAAAAGTCTTGAACATTGTTATTGGGCTCAGAAGCCCAAGGCATACTGATGGGATTCTGAAATTTCTGTTGAAAAACCTACCAAGTTTTGTCTATAACTTCCATTTTCTCTAACTTAGTAGAGGTCAGAGTTAGTGGCTGTCCCCAGTTTTAGTGAGAAGTCACTATTCCTCCATTGCAGAGCAAAAGAAGCATCCTGACTGACCCTTCACACCTGTTTCCACAATGAAAAACGTGCTTTTAAACGGGAAGTGGTTGATTTGAGATATTCTGTTTCAAAGCCAGAGGATACAAAACAAGCAAATAGTAGTTATATATGTCCTTACAGAAAGTGATTCTGATGGAAATAGAGACCACATCTCCTGGGAGGCTTGTCCTTGGGGCTGGGGCTCAGTCTCTGAAGTCCCGAAGAAACCCAAGACTTTGGAGGCCTGGAGAAATGAGCTGTAGAATATGCAAATCTAAGTCACAAACTGTAGTCCCTAGGCATCCTTCTAGGGCAAATTCTTCTCAGGGTTAAAAAAAAAAGTTACATAGCTGCTGTTAATCTGCCTGCCAATACAGGAGCCTCAGGAGATCTAGGTTCTATCCTGAGGTCAGCAAGATCTCTTCGAGGAGGAAGTGGAAACCCACTCCACTATTTTTGCCTGGGAAATCCCATGGACAGAGGAACCTGGCGGGCTACAGTTCATGGAGTCACAAGAGTGGGACACAACTTAGCAACTAAACCACCAGCAGCTGCTGTTAATACGGTTTTGAGGATATGGGATTTATTTATTTATGTTTGAATAAATAATACCTCCAAAGGCAAAATTCACAAGTTCTATAAAGGATGCTCCATAAACGTCTCCCTCCTCTGCTTTTCTCTAACAGCCCAGTTCCCCTTCTTGGAGGGGCTCGTGTTCTGGGTTGGACCTTATGGATCTTCTCCTCAAGCTACTCTCTCTTCTTGAAGGTGTGGCATCGGGCCAAAGCATTCCTTCAGTAACTCCAGACCCTCGTTCTGCTTTTTCACAGGATTCTCTTTGGACAGCGCCCATACTGGTGGGTTTTGGACACTGACTATTACAGCAACACCTCGGTGCCACTGATAAAGCAGTTCCCAGTCACCTGTGAGACCGGCCCAGGTGGGAGGCCCAGCCCTCATCCAGAGAGAAGCTGGGTGGGCCATGCTCATTGTGGACACCTGGTAACATTCATGCTGGATGAAGCTGTCTTTGAAGGGGATGTGCGCAGAGCCACTCCTTCAAGCTCTGGTCATGGTCTTGGATTTGGTACAACTCCATCTGAATTCACTTCAGCAAGGCCTTCCAGAATAGCCTATGACTGCCACTTTGGAATCTGCCTAATGTTTTCAGAACAGAAATTACTAGTTCAGAGAGGCAAGGGCTCCCTCCCAGACAAAGGGCTCATGAGAGAACTGTTCTGTGGCCCTTTGTCCAGGAAGGGAATGCGGTAGAGGCCTGAGCCCCTGGTCATCCTTCCCAGAAGCCTGGCCAGGAAGATGTGTCCTCCCTAGCTGACCATTCAGTCCCACACCCTGTCTGTACTTTACAAGTTACACCCAGACAGGCATTGTTCAGCGAAGTGATAGATTTCATTTTTCAGTAAGAAGGAATATTCAACCCCTCCACTTCCCTGCAGGTCTCAGTGTTAGTGTCCCTAAACTCAGGGGACTTATCCCTGACTCCCAGACTAGCACGTTGCCCTTAGTTATTGTTTTCGAAAAACCTTGATTCACTTTAGAGTATATTCACGCATTCAAATGTTATTTATCTAGTATCTGTACCAAACATTGTTCTAGGCACTTGAAATGCCTCAGTGAATGAAACAAAGATCCCTACCCTTGGGAATTCCCTGGGAGTTCGACGGCTCAGCACTTCACTCGGCGCTTTCACTGTGCGTGGGTGCCCAGCTGCTCAGTCCAGCTTTTTGCAACCAACTCTTTGGACTGTAGCCCACCAGGCTCCTCTGTCCATGAAATTTTCCAGGCCAGAACACTGGAATGAGTTGCCATTTCCTCCTCCAGGGGATCTTCCCAACCCAGGAATCAAACCCAAGTCTCCTTCGGCTCCTGCACTGGCAGGCAGACTCTTTACCACTGAGCCATCTGGGAAGCGCTCCCTGTGGTGGCTCAGGTTCAGTCCCGGGAACTAAGATCCCACAAGCTGTGTGGTGCAGCTGAAAAGAAAGGCTCCTACCCTTGTGGAGCTTATATTTAAATGAGATGTGTGTGTGTGTGTGATAAAAAATCATAATACACAAGTAAAATATTTAGGATATTAGAAGAAGGAGGAGGAAGAGGAAGAAAAGCAAGGGTTTATGTGGGGTTCCCTGGAAAGCAGACTTAGATGGATATCAGCACGAAGGAGGTGCTACATTCGAGAGCAGTACTTGTGGAAGGAAGGGATGGAAGCCACTTGGGCAGAAGTCTAATTGCCATTCAGTCTCAGCTAACCCCATAGGAGCTCTGAATTGACTCAAGGGGACGAGGCCTTATACTCCAATAGAGATGAGTGATTGGGTGCAGGGGCCCCCAGGGAAAGGGTAGTGATAGAGATGAGTGATTGGGCGCAGGGCCCCCCAGGGAAAGGGTAGTTTTGATCAAGATGGCTCTCATCAGCCCAGGGCAATGTCCAGTGAAGTCTGAGCACTGAGAGCTACCTGCAACCACACTCTCAACAACAGAAAGGAAAAATAAACTCTTTAGTCCAGAAAAGGATCTGGTGGTACAGGGCCCTCCACCTTTCAGGAAAAGGAGACCAGAGATAGCAATTGGATGCAGTGTTAAATAGAGTGGTCAGGGCAGGACTCACTGAGAAGGAGAAATCTGTGCGAAACCTTGAAGGAGGCAAGAGAATTAGCCAATAAATCCTGGAGGAAGAGGTGTCTGGATAGAAAGACCAATGTCACAGACACTGAGGAGGAAGTGTGTTTAAAGAAGAGCAAGGAGGCCAGCATGGCCAGAGCTGAGTGAGCAAAGAGAGTAGAAGAGAGGTAATGGAGGGTAGATCGATTTGCAGTTATATACCCAGTAGGGTGATTCTGTGTGTAATCTCTAGACTGTATATAGACTGTATAATCTCAAGAGCTGAGGCTTTCTCTGACTGTGCCACCCACTGTTCTCCCAGAGCCTAGCATATTGCTGGTCATGTAGTAGGAGCTTAATAGATACGTGTTACATAGATAACTAAATAGGTAAATGAATGGATGGCAAGATGGGTAGATGGGTGGATGGATGGATGGGTGGATGGATAACTGAATCAACGGATGAAAAGATAGATGGCTGGCTGGCTGGATGTAAAGATGGATAGATGTCTGGCTGGATAGATGAATGAAAAGATGGAAGAAAGGATGAATGGATGGATGGATGGATAGATGATGGCCCCTAGCAATCTCCCAGATGAAGATTTTTTGGCTTTGGTTCATTCATTCATCTCTTTCCTATTCTTTAGGGAGTCCCTCTGGCCACGCCATGGGTACAGCAGGTGTATACTACGTGATGGTCACATCCACCCTCTCTATCTTTCGTGGAAAGAAAAAGCCAACCTACAGATTTCGGTAAGATCTCAGCTCTGGCTTGTGGATGGTGGATGGCAGGAAGTGTCTCTCTCTGTAGCGGACATACCACTTGCTCTTCCTCCATGCCCCCTGCCCACCTCATGCCTTGGGGTGGTACTAATAAGAGTTGTGGCATTTCTGCTGGGAGTGAACATTAGGGTCACAGAATGTTAGGGCTAGAAGGGACCCACATGGGCAACATCTAATTTTAGAGATCAGGAACAAGGCCTAACAGAAGAGGGCTTTCTCAAGATCAGCTAGTGAGGAAGAAGCAGGCGGTAAATAAAAGCCCATTTCCGTACCAAACATTGCAATGCCCCATCCAGGTTGAAATAAACAAAAAACCAGGGGGAATTCTGAGTATGCAGCCACTGAGCAAATCCTTCCTTATGAAACATAAAATAGAGAGGTTGAAATTCACACACACAGGGGTTTACCACTTGCCACGGCTATCTTTGAAATTTTGAGTACAGTCTTCAATTTACAAAAAGTTCCACTAATGTAACCTGAGTTTGCCAGGCTCCAGTGTTCCTGCTGAGGCTATTCTCTTTGGTGAAGGATCTATATCTGGATTTTCTTATGACTGCCTCTTCCATCGCAGGTGCTTGAATGTCATGTTGTGGTTGGGATTCTGGATCGTGCAACTGAATGTCTGCCTGTCACGAATCTACCTTGCTGCTCATTTTCCCCATCAAGTTGTTGCTGGAGTCTTGTCAGGTACCAACTGCTCTGGTTCCCTCCCTCCAACCCCCACCTATACCATTCCTTCCTAATCAGGACAAAATGCCAGCATTCTAGGCATGTTCTGTGTATAATTGATACCGTTAGTATTTCATCGGGTTGGAAGTCAAAAGTGAGCAATTTAAATGATTTATTTCTATGGGAGTGCCCAGATCTACACAATTAAGTGTGCTTCAGAAAAATGACAAGACAGCAAATTAACTTACCCAGTTTATTTTGCCTAAAATCTCTGAGGTATTTTTATATTCTTTATTTCTTACAGCTCTTCAGTTGGAAGTGGGCCCTAGGTTAGGGTTAAGAAAACCTATCAAATTTAACAAATTAACACAATGTTCTTGGAAAGCTCTTTATTTAAATAAATTCATTTGCAAACCTAATAGATACCCACAGCTGGTCTTTATTACAGGTTCTGTGTTTCAAATATGTTTTCTTAGGTCCAGCTAATCAGGGGCAGAAAAGACTTAGGTAAGCTAAGTGCAAGAAAGAATTTCTTGGCTTTGTGGGAAACACTGGAATATAAGACCTTAGGGGAAATGTGGAATTTTCCCCTGGAGACCTGAAAAAGCAGAGGAGAGCAACATTCACAGAAGCATGTTGAGAACAAGAAAAATGATGACTTCCTGGCAACTATGAAATTAACACAGCATTATAGCACTGGGTTCCATGTTTGAGGAAGAGCCTGGAAGTTCATGTTGCATGAAAGATCTAGGAAAGTTTAAGTCAGAAAGAAAAATAACTACCTTTATTTTTTGAGTTCCCAATCTATTTTGTCTAGTCTTTTCCACCCAATTTATTATTTTTAAGTTGAAGTATAGTTGATGTACAATATCATGTTAGTTTCAGGTGTACAGCAGGGTGATTCAGTATATATATATTCCTTTTCAGATTCTTTTCCCTCATAGGTTATTATAAAGTACTGAGTAGATTTCCCTGTGCTATATCAGTTCAGTTCAGTTCAGTTCAGTCGCTCAGTCATGTCTGACTCTTTGTGACCCCATGAATCGCAGCATGCCAGGTCTCCCTGTCCATCACCAACTCCTGGAGTTCACTCAAACTCATGTCCATCGAGTCGGTTATGCCATCCAACCATCTCATCCTCTGTCGTCCCCTTCTCCTCCTGCCCCAAATCCCTCCTAGCATCAGGGTCTTTTCCAATGAGGCAACTCTTCACATCAGGTGGCCAAAGTATCAGAGTTTCAGCTTCAGCATCAGTCCTTCCAATGAACATCCAGGACTGGTCTCCTTTAGGATGGATTGGTTGGATCTCCTTGCAGTCCAAGGGACTCTCAAGAGTCTTCTCCAACACCACAATTCAAAAGCATCAATTCTTCAGCACTCAGCTTTCTTCACAGTCCAACTCTCCCATCCATACATGACCACTGGAAAACCCATAGCCTTGACTAGACAGACCTTTGTTGGCAAAGTAATGTCTCTGCTTTTTAATGTGCTATCTAGGTTGGTCATAACTTTCCTTCCAAGGAGTAAGCATCTTTTAATTTCATGGCTGCAATCACCATCTGCAGTGATTTTGGAGCCCAGAAAAATAAAGTCTGACACTGTTTCCACTGTTTCCCCATTTATTTCCCATGAAGTGATGGGACCAGATGCCATGATCTTAGTTTCTGTGCTATATAGTAGGTCCTATATCTATTTTATATATAATAGTGTGTATATGTTACTCCCAGCCTCCTAATTTATCCCTCACCCTTGAGAATGAGAAAAAAAAAAGTGAAAGTGATAGTCACTCAGCTGTGTCGACTCTTTGCAACCCTGTGGACTGTAGCCCACCAGGCTCCTCTGTCCATGGAATTCTCCAGGCAAGAATACTGGAATGGGTAGACATTCTCTTCTCCAGGGGATCTTCAAATGTGTTTAAATGTGTTAACAGAGGCTCTAGAGTTACTTACAAACTCCTGCGAAAAGAACTGAGATCTATCCGTTCAGTTCAGTCCAGTTGCTCAGTCGTGAGAAATAGGTTTTAGCACAGCATAAAGAAGTACCTTCTAATGATCAAATTCATGCAAAGATGAAATGGGCTGTCTGAGTGGGAGTGAGCTCTCCACCCTTGAGGGTATTCAAACAGAGACAGGAGGACCAACCCCGACCCTCCTCTCAACACAGGAAGTTTGCATGTGGTGGGAGGAAGTAACTGGCATATCTCTTCCATCTCAAAGAATCTATGGCTGAGGACAGGCTAGAATCACACATGGGAAAAAAACCAAAAGATCCTCTGATCTGACCTCTGTGGTTTAACTTCACAGTGGTGGAACAGATGGCAGGTCACCCATTGCTCCAAATTCACCTCCAGCTGACGGGCCGGCATCTTCCCCAGTTCTCATGGTCATTCCTTCTTCCACTCAGGCATTGCAGTTGCTGAGACTTTCCGCCACATCCAGAGCATCTACAATGCCAGTCTCAAGAAGTACTTTCTCATCACCTGCTTCCTGTTCAGTTTCGCCATTGGATTTTACCTGCTGTTAAAGTGGGTGGGGGTCGACCTGCTGTGGACTCTAGAGAAAGCCAAGCGAAGGTGTGAGCGGCCAGAGTGGGTCCACATTGACACGACACCCTTTGCCAGCCTCCTCAAGAATCTGGGGACCCTCTTTGGCTTGGGTCTGGCTCTCAACTCCAGCATGTACCGGGAGAGCTGCAAGGGCAAGCTCAGCAAGTGGTTCCCGTTTCGCCTCAGCTGCATCGTGGCCTCCCTCGTCCTCCTGCACCTCTTTGACTCTTTGAAACCCCCCTCCCAAATTGAGCTGATCTTCTATGTCCTGTCTTTCTGCAAGAGTGCAGCAGTGCCCCTGGCATCTGTCAGCCTCATCCCCTACTGCCTCGCCCGGGTGCTGGGCCAGCCCAACAAGAAGACTTTGTAAAGGGATGTGGAGTCTTCGGAACTGAAAGCCAAGGACTCTGCCAAGGATTGAGGATGGTTAGGGCCTTCTGCCAGCCCATCATGTGGCCAGAGGTACTAGAGTCAGCTCAGGCGGCCCCCTTCCCCCTTTGCGATTCTAATTGTATTGGGTGATGTTTTATTGAAAAACTAGAGAAAGCTTTTATTTGAGAAAGCCTTATTGGAAGGTGGGTCGTTCTGGATTGCGCCTGCAAAGGTGTGCTTTTTTTTCTGTCCAGTACAAAGGCAAGACTTCTTGGTAGTAGTAGTAGTTTAGTCTCTAAGTCGTGTCCAGCTCTTGCAACCTCATAGACTGTATCCCACCAGGCTCCTCTGTCCATGGGATTCTCCAGGCAAGAATACTGGAGTGGGTTGCCATTTCCTTCTCCAGGGGATCTTCCCCACCCAGGAATCGAACCCCGGTCTCCTGCCTTGCAGGCAGATTCTTGACCAACTGAACTATGAGGGTAGGATCAGCTCGCAATGCCAGGCTGGGAATCACAAGTGAATTTCCCTTTTTTTTTTTTTGTTTTAATGACAACATGTTTAATTTATAAAAGTTACCTTGCAGATATGGAATATGTTTATGCTAAGAGTAAGACACCACTAAAAAGTCAGTTCTTTCTTAAATCTTCTGGCTAACAACTGCATTTACCACTCATGCTCATCATTACCCAGAAAAGGAGAAAGGAGCTGTGGATTTGGTAGGGAAAGGATTGATTAAGGAGGATTTTTAAATATCTTGCATACCCTGAAAATTGTATGTCAAACAATATCTTAATAACTTTGATTATATTCAAATCTTTACGTAAAGGACTCTCAACAATGGGGGACAACTTCAAGTATAATTAATCAGTGGTTAGTGGAGTAATTCTGCTTGTATTTTTCTATTATATATCCATGGGCATTGTATTTACTGAGATTTCTGAATGGCTGTGGTGACCTGGATATTGTACTAGGTCAGAAACTTTGTACAAAGTCAGCTTATCCTCCATAACATTTAATCTTTCTCCTTACTAGCCCAGCTCTGTTTCCCCAGAATTTCCCACTGATTTTACACCCACCCTGCTGGATCCTCAGATGCCTGAAGGCAACTCTGTAGTGGTGCTTTTGTATGTTTCAGTTAAGCTCTTAAATCTTAGGCAAAATGGCAAGGAGAGGTCCAGGATTCCTCTCTCCAGAAGGTCACTCCAATGTTACTTTTGATTCCTGGAGGGTAAATATGACTCCTTTCTGTATCCGAAACCAATCAAGAGAACATTCTTGGAGGAAAAGCCAACTGCCTGTTCTCTAGTCTCAACTGATTTGCAGACTATGTTCTTTAAAAAAAATGTTGAAGCCTATTTATTTGAAAGTACTTGTTTTTTCTACTAATTATATAGATCACCATATATTATCATTCACACCAACCATCCTGGTCATAACATCTTTGCAAAGAAAAATATATACATGCAGTATTTTATTAAAACAACATTTTACTTAAGAATGAGGTCTTGTTGATTACTATATTTTAGAGGTAATGTGATCTGAAGCTTCTAATTCTGGCTTAGCTAAATTTCTAGCTCTTTCTCTATTTCCCTAAACAAATAATTTGGTTTCTGTGTACTTACATTTTCTTTTTGGAAAAGGGAGCTGTTTTGTCTTGGGTTGGGCCAGAAGTCCCAACAGGGCTGCAGAGACTTGTAAAGTGTCAACAAGGACACAGGCAGAGTTGAGCATATCAACATGGGCACAATATCGTTGGCCAAGATGGAACATTAGTTACCAGACTAGCACAGCACGAGTTGCTTTATGGGGTCAAACTGCAACTTGAGAGCAGACAGGCAGGATCACTACCAAACTAAGCAATCAGGGAATGTAAGTCGTAGTAGCAGAATAAGGCTGAGTCAACTTGGGAGTTCTCTGGTGGCTCAGTGGGTAGAACTCTGGCACAGGTTCCATCCTTGGTCTGGGAACTGAGATCCCACACACTGTGCAGTGTTGCCCTAAGGATTAAAAAAAAAAAAAAGTCTGAACAGACTATGGAATCCAATAGCCTGGTGTCAGCAAGGTCTTTGGTTACAGTTAAAGGAGGTCTGAACAGAGCAAGTTATAGCAGCAAAGGATGCTCAGAGATACTGAAAGTGTCGCTCCAGGATTTATTTCATCCTGGGTGCAGGGTACCAACCTCCAAAAGCCTTGACTCACCAGCATAACTCTGGATCTACTGAGAGTGAGACCTGATCATTCACTTCAGAATGCTGGAGACTTCCCTGGTGGTCCAGTGGTTAAGAGTTTGCCCACGAATGCAGGGGACATGGGTTCAATCCCTGATTTGGGAAGATCCCACATGCCTTGAGGCAACCAAGCCGGTGTACCACAATTACTGAGCCCACACTCTAGAGCCTGTGAGCTGCAACTGTTGAGCCTGAACACTGCAATTAGAGAGTAGTCCCCACTCACCTCAACTGGAGAAAGCCTGAGCACAGCAGCAGAAAATTAAAAAAAGAAAAAGAAGAACTTTGGGATGTGAATCTTTAGGGAAAGTTGAGTCCTACGGAATTTTATTTCTTTGGGGTTGTTGAGGGGGCTAGCACCAGGCCCCTCTGAGATGCTGATGGTCTCATCAAGGGAGAAGAGAAATGGTTTTGTCCAGTTTGAATTGAACCCCACTGCTTGGGCATGGCCCCCAGCCTGGATGGTTTATTTGCCCTCGAGGACCAAAGGCAGATTCTTGGCAATAGAGCTCTGGCAGGAAGTAAACAATGCCCATGCCCCCAGTAGTTGGTCAGGTTGATAAAGACACATAATAAAAGATGAAATTTGTGCTTAATATAAGCCAGGCTCTGTTTTTACTTATATATTATACATTTTATTTATACAGTGAACTCTCTTAATTCTCCCAATATCTCTGTAAGGTGGGTGTTAGAATTTGTCCTCATATTACACACGAAAAGGCACAGAGGCATTAGGGAGCTGGTCCAGAATGGAGGAGCCAGTTTAAGAACCAGGCAGTCTGACTCCAGAGTTCATCCTCTCTCCTCTACTCCACGGATGCCACTAAGACTAGTGGCTGCATTAAATCATCCTTCAGATACCAGACACAACTCATAACACAGACCACAGAGATTTTGATTTCTTGTGGCCAAAGGACATTATAAACTTAGAGCGATCCTCCCAGTGAGCTAGTACTGGTTTCTAAGTATGAAGATACCATTTTTCAAAGTTCATTTCATAAACTCACTATTGAAACAGGCATAAAAATATTAGTTAACAACAATGTCTAAAACAACCTATCTTTTCTTTCTTCTTATAAAGAGCTTAAGGCAATTTCCTGGCAATCCAGTGGTTAGGACTCCTCCCTCTCACTGCTGAGGGCTCGGGTTCGATCCCTGGTCAGGCAACTGAAATCCCACAAGTCATGCGGCGTGGCAAAAAAAAAAAAGCAAGGACCTAAAAATCATGCTGAACCTCAGAAACTAACTTACTATCTACAACAAGATAGCACAAGAAGAGAGAATTACCACAAAGAAGTTTTGGTATAGATCTATATAAAAGGCTAGAAAGTAAAGAAATGCTGTGGAAGATTTTTAGATCAGAGATTCCACCAACGCAGGACTGCTTTCTTTCACTGGGACAGGCAAAGGCTAGGAATGGACAGCCCTAAAGGCTAAGAGGGCCTCCCTGGTGGCTCAGATGGTGAAGAATCTGCATGCAGTGCAGGAGACCCGGGTTCAACTCCTTGGTGGGGAAGATGCCCTGGAAGACGGCATGGCAACCCGCTCCAGTATTCTTGCCTGGAGAGTCCCATGGACAGAGGAGCCTGACGGGCTACAATCCATGTGGTCTCAAAGAGCTGGACATGACTAGGCAGCTAACACAAAGGCTAAGAACTCATGATGGGTAAAACTGAGAAGAGTGTCAGCCCATGATCAATCTGTAAAATAACCATTGTATTAGCATATTTTGATCACAGATCTGCTCCTCAAGTTACAGATATATGTTTACTTTAGACATGACTTGTGAATCTTCAGGATGGCAGTAAGTTTAAATGACCAACAACTATTTTATTCTTTTTCTTTCTTTCTTTTTTTAAATCATGAAATTATGATAACACATTTACAGGAGACTTGGAAAACAGAACAAAGTTACATATAATTCTGCTATATATTACAATTATTTTTTTGGTAGGTAAATCAAGATTTTTAGTTGGAGTTTCAGTAGAAAACTCTCAAAAATTAATAGAATGAATATACAGAAAAGTAGAAGGATATAGTAGGCTTGAGAAGCACTAAGAGCCAATTCAATGTAATTAAGATTTATACAATTGTCACACAACAGTTGGATACAAATTCTATTCAAGTTCCCATAGACTGTAAATTAGGAGACATTGGACCATATCCAGGGACATAAAATAAGATGCAAGATTTCATGGTCTAAAGGTATTGAAATCATAGAGTCTATTCTCTTATTACTGTAGAATTATGTTAGATCTATAGTATGCTAGATTTATGTTAGAATTATTATTAATTATGATAGAATTATGTTAAATCAACATCAAAAGATTGACCAAGGTCCACGTTATAACACAATTTGATAGATTGGTCTAGCAGTCTTTTCATTTTGAGGAGATGGGTTTAAGGATGATACACACACACACACACACACACCATACAATTGTCTTCTTGGCCTAAGAAAGCAGACCCATTAAGAAAATGCAAATTCTGCTGCCTGAGCCAATGCTGCTTCACTATAGAGAGACCAAGGGGTTGAAGTTCTCGTTTCTGTTTTTTAACAAAATTTATAATAGATTTAAAAAATTTATAGCAACTTTATTAAGATGTAGTTCACATACCGTACAATTACAAAGTGAACTATTCCAGGGTTTTTAACATATTCAGAGAATTGTACAATCATCAGCACAAACTGATTTTAGAACATTTTCTGTCACTCCATAAAGAAACCCCACGCCAGGACTTCGCTGGTGGTCCGCTGGATAAGAATCTACCAGCCGATGCAGAGGACACAGGTTTGATCCCTGGTCTGGGAAGAGTCCACATTCCACCGAGCAAGTCAGCCTACGTGCCACAACTACTGAGTCCAAACTTCTAGAACCCGTGCTCCACAAGAGAAACCACCGCAATGAGAAGTCCACACACCGCAATTAGAAAGTAGCCTATGCTCCCTGCAACTAGAGAAAGCCCACTGTAGCAATGATTGTAAAGTAAAATAAAGTTAAAATTAAAAAAAAAGAAACAAAAAAAAAAACAAAAAAAGACTCAGCACAGCCAAAAATAAAATAAAATAAGTAATAAAAAAAAAAAGAAACCCCACACCCATTAGAAGTCACCTCCATCTCACCCCAACCTGCTCCACCTTTGGCCACCACTAATCTACTCTCTGTCTCACAAATCTACCTATTCTAGACATTTCATATGAATGGAATCCCACAACAGGTGACCTTTGGGGTCTGGCTTCTTTCATTTAGCATGATGTTTTCAAGGTTCATCTATGTTGTAACATGTATCAGTACTTCATTTCTTCTTATAGGCAAAGAATATTTCATTGTGTGGATAAATTTGTTTATCCATTCCTTAGTTGATAGATATTTGGATTGATTCTACATTTTGGCTATTATGAACAATACGGTTATGAACCTATGAACATCTGTGTACAGGTTTTTGTATAGATGTATGATTTCATTTCTCTTGGGTATATGCCTAGGAGTGGACCTTCCAGGTCAAATGGTAACTCTATATCTAACCTTTTAAGGAACTGCTGCTGCTAAGTTGCTTCAGTCGTGTCCAACTCTGTGCAATCCCATAGACGGCAGCCCACCAGGCTCCCCCGTCCCTGGGATTCTCCAGGCAAGAACACTGGACTGGGTTGCCATTTCCTTCTCCAATGCATGAAAGTGAAAAGTGAAAGTGAAGTCGCTCAGTCGTGTCCGACTGTTTTCCCAAAGGTCTAGAAAGGAAAAGTTTTACAGTGCTCTTGGTTTTGTCATCTCTTTTGATTTCTTAGGATCATACCCTACATCAGAATTGTCTATTTGCTTTGGGAGGGTTTCAAAGTAAGATTGATCAGGTGATCAGATTTATCAGTAGGCACCTCCCATTTTTGTTGGTAATGATTTATTGTTCCAAGAGTATTTCATTCGAAGACACATGGATATTTGAAGTTCCAGTCCTAATCAACCGACTAGTTTGTAAACTGTCAAACTTCGCTGACTTGTTTTCTGAAAATCGTCACTTTAGCTGTTGAATTATTAAGGTTTATTGATTTGACTCTGCAGTAATTGCCAAACTAAGACAGATGCCTTTTAGGCACATATGTGTAAATAAAATACCGTAATATCATTTGTATCTAGGAGTTTTTCAAAAGCCTCTTGAGAATGAAAAACACTCTGTCCAAAGAGCCTTCTGATGATGTTATTTAGGAAAGAACTGACTAGAAATGATATGACAAAGCAGTCCATAAGTCACTTCCATTAGGGAACCAAGAACCTAATTCATCTGGAAGAGAAATCAGCAGTCATATAGTCCAATGATGGGCAACCCCAAATCCAAGACCTAATTGTAGAGCGAAAGGTAAAAAAGCTGCCTCTGGATTGCTGGCTTCTTAACAAAAAGAAAAAAAATTTAGAATATTTTTCTTTTTCCTGAATTGGCCCTTATTTTTTTTAAAGGTGTTCACTATTAATTCTATTCAAAAAATATTTTTTTCATTTCATAGATACAGAAATGAAGGTTTAGAGAGGTAAAACAGCTCTTTTAAGTCACATGAGTAACCTCTCCTCAGGTCTCCTGCTTCTTAGTAGAGAACAAGCCCCTCTTTGCCTGACTCCAGCGTTTACCTGAGCAGTGAGGTCAACAGGCAGCAGTTGCCACAGAAGTGAAAGACATAAGTGACTAGTAGAGCCAGTATATTTGAACCAGGACCAGGGTCTGTTAAGCAAATTAAGCCACAGCTATTGAATAACTGTGTTCAAGGTAGCCTGTTCCTAATTAAGTTATGTGCTCCTGTCTTCCTTTGCTTTCATAAATCTTTCCAGGGCAGGAGTGTAACTACAACAAGAAACGACTTGATGTTTTTATGGGGATTTTTTAGCATGAGGGTAGTTTTCCAGTTAGCAGCTGTGCAGTGCTTTCTTTTCTGCTGTCTTCTGGCTTTCTTCTTTTGATATTCACATTCGTTATTGCCTTCCACTCAGCTCAACTGCACTTCAATGTTTGATGGCTAACCGGATTTCTCTCATTCTGTGCCATTACAGAATTGGGGATTCCAATTGTTTTGGGTTTTTTAAATTTTTATTTTGTTTATTTGTCTGCACTGGGTCTTAGTTGTGGCATGAGGGCTCTTCATCTTAGTTGCAGCCTGTGGAATCTAGTTTCCTGATGAGGGATTGAACCCAAGCCCCTTGTATGAGGAGCATGGAAGTCTTAGCCACTAGACCACCAGAGACATCCAGGGAATTCCAGTCTTAAAGAGCTGCAATTCTTCTCTCCAGACCAAAAAGAATGAAAATCTGATTCCTTCTTTTCCATGCTGAAACTTTTTGGACTCTGGCTGTAGCATGCCACCTTGAAAAGAACGCCATCTTTTCACCTCTGTCTTTCCCTCCAATCTCCTCCTTCAACCCCAGCCCACTGGCAACCCTGCCACTAATTCATACTTGATCTCCCTAGTAATGAACTCAAGGAAGCCCTTGGACAGGTATGAATAGGCTTAACTAATAGCCCAAGTGGCATGAATTATGTTACCAACCAGGGTTCTTGGCCTTCCCCAATCAATACAGATTGACTAAAGGCTGGACAAGAAATGTAGGCAAGGCTACACTGGGGCCCTTGCTGCAGCACTTGGACAGGAAAAACAAGCAACAGTTTCCCTTCCTTGTTTCCCAAGGAGGGGCGAGCTTGTTCCTTATATAAAGTGAGGGTAGGGGTGCATCCAGGGGCTGGGCTGGCAGGGTGGCTTAGGTGGTCTGCCCACCCCTTTGGTGATATTGAGTGCAGGGGACATGTGCAGTACCCTGCTTTTGATCCTGACAACCTGTATTTGCTTCCAGCTTCTCAGAATTGGCAGTTGGGATTTTTCGTCTTTTTGTAGCTTTTATTTATTTATTTTTGGCTGCTTTGGGTCTTCGTGTCATGAGTGGGCTTCTCTCTAGACGTGGTCTGTATTTGCAGCACATGGACTTAGTTGCCTGTGACATGCAGAATCTCAGTTCTCCGACTAGGGATTGAACCTGCGTCCCCTGCATTGGAAGGTGGATTCTTAACCACTGGATAACCAGGGAAGTCCCTTTCTGTGTCTTTTTATCTTGGTGTCCAGAATTTGCCCCCAACTACACAGGCGTGCAGCTATTTTTATTCCCTTAAATTTTCCTTGTATTTTATTACTCAGAGAGACGTTTGTCCAGGTGCAAGCGCTGTAGCACAGCAACAAAGGGCCCCGGTCTCAGCCCGTCTCTATGTCTTCATTTGTTTATGTAATTGTATTTACTTATGGCTGTGCTGGGTCTTCATCGCTGCTTTGGCTGTGAGCAGGGGCTGCTCTCTACTTGCGGTGCACGGGCTTCTCACTGTGGTGGCTTCTCTTGTTGCAGAGCACGAGCTCTAGGGTTCACAGGCTTCAGTAGTTGCAAAGCGTGGGCTCAGTAGCGGTGGTTCACAGGCTCCAGATCACAGTCACAGTAGTTGTGGCACATGGGCCCGCTTGCTCCTCCACATGTGGGATCTTCCCAGACCAGGGATCGAACCTGTTTCTCTGGCTTTGGCAGGCAGATTCTTCACCACTGAGCCACCAGGGAAGCCCTGTCTCAATGTCGTTAGACTACCAATGCCCTTCTTACCAGTCCTTCTTGTCCTCCATACAATGACTGCAATGAAATGACGGAGGCATCGCGTCTCCCTCCAGACCACAGAGAAACCCCCATGGACACGGCGTCAGAGACTCCAAAGGGCTCCTTTGCTCTGGAAGAGCCTCAGGGGAGGCCCTCACTGTTGACAGGCATCAGAGCTGATTCAGGAAAAGCTGATGCAGCAGCTCCAGGCTTTGATTTGCTCCGCAGGTTTCGTCAGTAGGCTCGCTACTCACAGTGGCCGCCAAACTGTTATCTCCAGAACTCTGCCCTTTCTCATTTCCTACCTACAAAGCTCCACACAGCTGCATGATATGCTTCTAAGAAATTCCAAAGGGCAGGTGACCCCAAACATAATAACTGTCAGGCCAGTGAGTTAATTTCTCAAGTTGAGGGGTGGCTGAACTCAACTCATTTCTAAGAAAAACAAAAGGGGATTTCCCTAGTGGTCCAGTGGTTGAAGTTATGAGCTTCCTCTACAGGAGGCGCGGACTCCCTGGTTGGGAAACTAAGATGCTGCCTGGTACAGCCACAAAAAAGAAAAAGAAAAGACCTGAGGAGGATTCTGCCACTTAGGGCTCTCTCACCTGAAAGGGCTCAAGGTTTCTAAGCTCCAAGTCATTACAGGTTTTCTCTGGGGAATTCCAATAATAATCAACCCTTGAGGAAGATTAACTGGGGGAAGAGATTTGAGGAAGCATAAGAAAGTGTTGGAGAAGAGCTTAATGAAAGGAAGAAAACAAGTTTTATTTTGGGCTGAGCCAACTGGGAAGCCAAGGACAGAGTAGATGAAGTTGGAATGTTCCATTCTTTACAGAGATAGGGGAGAGTTTCATACTGTTGCCCAAATACCATCATGTCCACACAAAATATCTAATCAACCAACACTTCTCCACTGGGTGCCATTTTGCCTCCCAGGTGACATTTAATGGTGCCTGGGGATCCCAGAGATGGGGGAGTCTGGTGGGCTGCCATCTATAGGGTCGCACAGAGTCGGACACGACTGACGCGACTTAGCAGCAGCAGCAGCAGCAGGGGACATTTTTGGTCATCAAAACTGGAGGAGGGGGCGGAAACTGGAGGGGTGCTACTAGTTTCTAATGGGTAGAAGTCACATAAACTGTAAACACAACCCTCTCTCCCTCCAACAAATAATTATCTTGCCCCAAATGTTAATAGCACACCAGGATTGAGAAACCTTTTGACAAACCAGAAAAGGGGTGGCTCAATCACAGTTTATTCGAAAGAACTTTCCTCCAGCAGATGTTTTTCAACTCAATGTCAGGGCACCGCTGTGCCAAGGCGTCATTGTGGTGTACCAGGCAGCCCCTCTTTCAGTTCTCTCTGAGGTGAGAGATTTATCATTCTAAATTCTAAGACCTTTCCCTCCAATAAGGTCAACTTGTGAAAGTAACAGGAGTTGTGGCATCCGGGTTCCTGCAAGTAAAACCACTCTTTACTCCAGGACTTTTCTAGAGACCCTGAAGCTGAATGTTTTTCTAGGGATCCACAGATGTGGACATGATTAAACACAGGATAAAATGTGTAGAGGGGTTGAGAGGTAACAGGGTCAGGGTCTGGCAGAGGCGGGGTCTGACAGGGAGCCACCAATTGTAAGAGTTTGGGAGACAAACTGCCCCCCTCCACCCAAAGTTTCTGGATGTACTTAACATGTTGTTAAATCACCAGGGAGAGGAATGAGTAAAACAAAACACATTCTTCGATGAACAAACAAAGAATGTAGTTAAGACACACCGCATAACACTGGTGCTTAACTCCGCTGAACTAGGACTTGACTTCTTTGGAGAAGACAGAAGAAATGAGATTCGTCTTTGATGTCTCATCACTACAAAATTCAGTATCCTATACTGTTGGTGCAGGCTCCTGTTGTAATTGCTGTGAACTGTTGATGAAAAAAAAGAATCCAAATTTGATTGTGTCTTACTGCCCAAGTTAAGACTGAGAAAGGAAAAAATTCATTCCAGGCCAAGTAGCCTTCAGATGATAAGGTAAGAATTCACTAGAAAAAAAAAATTTTTTTTTTAATGATGTGTAAACTTTAATAATAGTTCATTCCAGCGGATGTGTTTCCT
>SJYQ01094030.1:30560-49283 GCA_006410935.1 Redunca redunca | reverse complement strand
TGGTGCAGGCAGGGCCTCCTGCCCCAACAAAGGTAAGAACGCAGCCACCCCACCCCCCAGCCTTGTACAGCGGGTCCTGACAGGGTGTGGGAAAGCAGCCAGCCCAGAGGCTGAAGAGCTGAAGAGTTAACTCTTCAGGCCAAGAGTTATGCAGTATTTCCCTCACAGCTCCACGACTACCGTACAGAGCAGCCTGAAACCTTCTGGCTAGAGAGGGCACCTCAGCTACCGGTGTGTGAGAGTGACCGGCTGCTGGGAGTGGGGGAAAGGAGGGGAGGAGGCTGTTCTGTCCTGGGTTGGGGCAGAGCAGGCCCTGTCCTCATTCTGGCACTCCTCCAGGGTGTCAGTAACATCAGGACACTAGACACACCATTCCGGAAGAACTGCAGTTTCTCAACACCTGTGCCTTTGTCTCTAGGGGAGCCGTTGCCCTTTGAACCTGAAAGTTATTCCCAACAAGGAGAAATATCTTCCCTTGCCTGTCAGGGAGGGGGGCAGGGTGGTGGAGGGGGTTGAACTATTCCTGTCTAAGGGCTGAGGAGGCAAGTAGATGTGGAATATGGAATCTCCTCTCTGTACTGGAGAGGTGGGGAGGAAGTGAATTTGGTCTGTACTTGGTGACAGGGTTTTACATAAAAAGTGTTCTCTCTCATCCTGAGACTGCTGATTCAGTGATTCTGTGAGTTACTGTGTCCATACCCCAGAACCTTTCCTTGGAGCCGCCCCTAACACAGACTGTGTCACCCACAACTGTTTTTGTTTGTTTGTTTTATATTTGGCCAAAATATTCTGGTTTAGATACAGATATTTACAGAAGGTAGGGAGGAAGGGGACCAGGCCAGAGAGGGACAGGTATATGTACAAGACTGAGCTGCAAAGGGCAAGTTTCCATATAAGGTGGAGGTTTTATGAATGTTGGTTTTCATCTCATGTGACAATGTCCACTTCTGATGTATGGAGAGATGATGGCTACTGCCCACCGAGGTATCAGCAGCAGGGGATTGTCTGACTTGAGAAGAAGTAGGGTTTATAGGAGCCCAGCAGGTCCTTTCCGCTCTCCTAGGAGCCAGTAAGTTCGCATCTTTCCTTTTCCCTGGAATTGGGAGAGCAGAGATAATTCAGATTCTTCTGTTATTCCTCGTACCTCCCTCTCTTCCCCAACAGCCTTCACAGTCACGTTGATCCTCCCTTTCCATGACTCCCTCCCTGTGGCCTGCCATCACCTTCATCTCCACATCCCCTCGAAGCTCTAGCTGGAAGCATCCGAGCTCATCCAGGGCATCCTTGGTGGTAGAGGAGACATGAATCTTCAGGGCTGGGGCAGGACAAGAGAGATGATGGAAAGAAGAATCAAAGAAAAGGCAACCAAAGAACTGCAGTATCAGAGAGAGCTTTACCCAACCACCATCCCTCAGGAGGGTCTCAGTCTTCCCAGGGCACATGCACTAGAACCAAAATATGTCCAAGGACGGGGCAATCAGGAACTGCGGTCTATCCAACTGAGAGATTGGAGAAACTCTGAAAAGAAGAAAAGACCAACCCAGATGGAGGCTGAGGTTGAGGGTTGATGTCTCACCTTGACCGTTAGACTCCATTCGGGAAGCAGTGTTCACTGTGTCTCCAAAGAGACAATAGCGGGGCATCTTCAGGCCAACGACCCCAGCACAGACGGGCCCTGTGAGAAGAAACAGGTTGGAAGAGCCTGGGGAAGGTGGATACGAGGGCAGGAGGGAGAGTCAGCCCTACCTGTGTGGACCCCTATGCGTAGCCGCAGTTGGTCGTGGGGTCGGTGGCGGATGCGGAAGGAAGAAACTGCATCCAGTAACGCCAGGGCCATACGAGCAATTTCTGGGGCATGACGCTGACCATTTCTGCCTGGGAGACCAGATACCACCATGTAGGCATCTCCAATCGTCTCTACCTGATTGAGAGGGGGATAAAAAGGTCATCTCTATCTGTATCAATGGGCGTGGGGAAGAGTAAGAGGAGACAAGCTGAGTAACACTATGAGTCATCCTGGCAGCCAGAAAGCCAGACATTGACTGGCAAATAAGTGCCCTGGTCCTGAGTATCTGGGAGAAGCAGGCCCAATGAAATGAGCCCTACATAGCCCAAAGTGTCAAAGGAAAGAAAGCAGGCACTTGGCTTTGTTAACTGTACTGAAGCTGTGTAAGAGAAGGTCCTAGTTTTTAGGAACTACACACAGACTTATTTAGGAATGAAGGGCCACTGTGTCTGCCACTTATTTGCACAAGGTTCAGAAAATAATTATATGGATATATAGATAGATTTTTTAAAATAAAGCAAATGGGAAATACAAACAATTGGTAAATCCAAATAAAGGGTTTATGGGAATTCATTATGGTAAATAAGAGATGGCAGAGTGAATCCAAAGGGAAGGGACAAGAGTGGGTATTTATTATCTACACAATGTTAGGCACTTATTCACAATAAGTCTATTATTCCCATCATACAGATAAAACATCTGAGGCTCAAGGAGCTTCTCTTATTTGCTCAAGGCCACACAGCCACAAAGTCAGATCATTTTTTACTCCAAAGCACCATAAAGCCTACCCTAAATGACTCAATGACTTCAACAAAAAGCTTTCACTACATAGCCTGTCCTTCATCCCAATATATCATCCTATACCCACATCCTGTATTCTTCCTCCATGTCTGGAGGGGATGAAGAGAAAAGACGCTAGACTCTGACCATACCCTCAGGCAAAAAGTGGCAGACTAGATCTTGTGATGGTTCTGACTAGGGAAGCCACGAGGATTCACAAGAGATTAGACTGGGATGTACAACTACAGTGCCAGAGCCTCAGCTGTCTATAAGGGACACTCCAGCACTAGAATGCTGGAGACTCAAGCAGGAAAACTGACCACTGGGCAGGTAAGGCACATGCGGTTCGGGAAGACCGGTTTTTAAAGGAGTGTCAGTGGAAGGGCAGCCCCAGCTCTCACCTTGTAGACGTCAAAGTTGTCAATTATGGCATCGAAGCACGTATACAGATCATTAAGAAGTGTCACCACCTTAAAGGGATAGGAAAGTAGAGGCCTTAAAACTTGTGCTTGACTTTCTAAGAATTCTTAACACACGAGCCGTGGCAAGATATGGAAACTCCAGAACAAGCTAGTCTTTCCTATTATCAAGGATCTCTCTGCCCCAGTTAAGCTTCCCTAGGTCCCCACCCCGCCCCGGCCCCTAACCTGTCTCTCACCTGCATGGGGGTGCTCTCTGCCGACAAAGCTGTGAAGCCAACGATGTCACTGAAGTAAATGGTAACGCTGTCAAAGGCCTCAGCCTGTACAGTCTCTCCCCGTTTTAACTGCTCTGCCACTGAACTAGGAGGCAAGGGTACAGTCCAAGCCAGACTCAGAGAAGGGGGCAAAGGGAGAGGAAAGGACTGTATGGCTGGAGCAAAGATGGGTTCTAACATGAAAGCTGAGCCTGGGGGAGGAGAAGAAAGGTAGCTGGGAAGTCATGACAGTCCAGAGAAAGATAGGGTGGACATGTGGTGGGGGTTGGAAGAGGATCCCTGGGGCTGCAGGCCAAATGTCCTAAGATGGGACTGTTCTACCTACACTCACTGGAGTGAAGCTCTGGTAGAGCAGCATCCTAAGAAGAAGGGATAGGAGGCCAGGAAGAAGGCAGCACAGCTCATTTGGAGACAGAATGAAAAACATGGTCTGGAGCCAGAATGGGTTCATGGTAGCAAGAGGTGACAAAGCAGGGTTCTGAGTGGTGGGAAGGGAGTTGTCAGGAGCTGGATGACGTAGAAAGCGACAGAGCAGATACCAAAGGAAAATTCAGGAAGGGGTCAGAAGTCTCACTGGGGTAGAATTTGGTAGAGCAGAGCCTCTGCCTTGCGTTTCTCCTCCAGGTAGGCCTGTGTGCGCTCCTCCACCAGCTTCTCCAGGTTGTTGGCATACTGCTCCATGCGCAACAGGAGGTTGTCCAATATACTGGTGCCACCTTCCCTGGAAGGCCATGATATGGTACCTGCTCCAAGATGGTCAAGACTCCTGGGGCTTTCTACCCAGCCCACCTACCCTCGGCCCCACCAGCCCCACCTCAACCACTAAGACTGATGAAGCCTCTATCCCTGGGGAGCCCCTGCCCTGTCATGCCCTCTCACTTGTTAAAGCGGCGAATGAAGCCCTTAATCTGTCCAAAGTCTGGTCGTTCAGCTGGGTCCTGGGCCCAACATCGCTCCATCAGCAAAACTAGCTCTTCATTCAGTTGGGTCCGGTCAATACTTGGCCGGAAATAAGGCCGCTGACCATTCCGGACCTTCTGGACAATCTCTGAGGGTGATCAAAGGCTTGGTTGAAGAGAAGGTCCTCCAGGTAAGGGAAGCGCTGGATAGTAGATTGACTCTTACCTTTGGGGCTGAGATCCAGGCCCTCCAAGTAGAAAGGCCCACTGCGAAGTGCTATCTCCTGTAAGATTATCCCAAAGCTATAGACATCAGCCTTCTGCATGCCTGTGGTCGGCAGGGAGTTCCCACTAAGCAGTTCTGGGGCAGTCCACAGCTTCTCTGAAAAGAGGGAACCAGGTCCTCACAGATGGAATCCCCAAGCCCACCTGGGCTCATTCGCATAATGCTCGCCACAGTACTGCCACTCCATCTCCCTCTCCCACCCTCCCTAAGTGGAAACGATCAGGGCCAGGGGAGGGCAATGTATAAGTGGGTTGTGGGAAAAGGCCTCACTGGCATAGAGGGCATGGCTGTCATCAGGTTCAGCGGTTGATCGGAAGCTGGCCAGGCCATAGTCTGTGATTTTGAGCACGAAACGACTATCCACCACACAGTTGGAGGACTTGAGACTCCCATGGGATGCAATAATGCTGTTATGGAGAAAGGCCATGCCCTGCAGGATACAGATCAAGTCATAGGATTGGGTCATATCTGGCTTAGGATATCCCCTCTCCATGAGATGGGCATTAGCTAGCTGTCTAAAGATCTCAGGGCCATAAAAACAATATGCTAATTTTGGAAGGCATCCTTTGTAGTTTCCACTCAAAGAAGCAGGCAAAAACAGGAGAGTCATCTCTTCCACAGTGGCTCAGATGGTAAAGAATCTGCCTACAATGCAGGAGACCTGGGTTTGATCCCTTAGTTGGGAAGATCCCCTGGAGGAGGGCATGGCAACTCACTCCAGTATTCTTGCCTGGGAAATCCCATGGACAGAGAGCCTGGCAGGCTATAGTCCATAGGGTTGCAAGAGTCTGACACAACTTAGCAACTAAACTACCACCATCTCTTCCTGGTATCTTAAGCAGTATATCAGCACCTAAGCACCAGGGACAAGAGACATGCATAAGTAAAGGGACAAAGGGAGCTATCAGTTATTACCCTGGGAAGGGCAGTCTGTCCTCTGAGTAATAAAGGGAACAGAACTGTGAGGGTGAACTCCAAGAATACTACATCCATGATGGCCTCAAATGCTTGGCCACTGCTCAGGAAGGCGTGCTTTGAGATTAAGACTACCTAGACGCACCAAGGAAGATAACCCAGTTGGAAACTTTAACATATAATCGTAAACAGGCAGGCAGGTCAAGATGGAGAAGAAAAGTGATCTACTAGAGGGAATGTGGACCAGAGAGAAAGTGGAGAGGATGGTAAATTAGGAAAACCTAGGACTTCCCTGGTGGCATAGTGAATGGGAATCTGCCTGCCAGTGCAGGGGACACAGGTTCAATCCCTGGTACAGGAAGATCCCACATGACCCAGAGCAACTAAGAGTGAACCACAACTACTGAAACCTGAGCACCCAGAGCCTGGGCCCTACAACAAGAGAAGCTACTGCAGTGAGAAGCCCATGCACTGCAATAAAGAGTAGCCTGGCAACTAGAGAAAGCCCACATGCAGCAACGAAGACCTAGCACAACCAAAAATAAACAAACAAATAATTTTTTTAAAAGACCCTGGAAAGTGGACCAAGGTAGGAGGTAGCAGCCAAGTCAATCCAGAAGCCTGAAACTTCTGACCCCACAGGGCCAGACAGGAGAGAACCTTTGCCTGTGAAGGACTCTAAGGCAGGTCCTAAGAGGATAGAGTGATGCTTCCCCTGGGAAGTCAGTTCGGGTGGAATAGAAAAGGGATGCAGTGCTAACCAAAACTCCTCTAAATGTTTAGCTCTGGGCCTAAACAATTCAAAACTCTAGTCTCTGTGAACTCTTCTTATTTCATCTTGACATCAACAAACCTTGGGAAATCTCCAGATTTGTGAATATAGATATGATTAGACTTCTGGATTTGTTACAAATCACCTTTCTATCAAATCATTGTTCTCTTAAGAGTCATGTTTTTCTTATAATTGATCATCACACCTCCAGCTGAGCACCACATCAACGTTACCTAATAATTTCTCCCTCATTTGATGGCAAACTTTATATTACACACAAAATTTTTTAAATAACTTCATTAGAACTAAGCAGAATAACCAAAGCCAGCTTCAGGTGTGGTACAGGTGATCCACTAGGCTAGCTCACTGACCCAGGGACTTTCTTCTAAACACCTGTGCGAGATGCCACTTTATACCTCCACAAATCCGTGGACCTCTAGGTCACTTGAAAATAGCTGAAGCCTAGTATCTTAGAACAGAGAAGGCGATGGCACCCGACTCCAGTACTCTTGCCTGGAAACTCCCATGGATGGAGGACCCTGATGGGCTGCAGTCCATGGGGTCGCTAAGAGTCGGACACGACTGAGCAACTTCACTTTCACTTTTCACTTTCATGCACTGGAGAAGGAAATGGCAACCCACTCCAGTGTTCTTGCCTGGAGAATCCCAGGGACGGGGGAGCCTGGTGGGCTGCCGTCTATGGGGTCGCACAGAGTCGGACAGCACTGAAGCAACTTAGCAGCAGCAGCAGCAGCATCTTAGAAGATACCAAATGATCAGCATAGTTTTCCTTGGCTTCTCAGTTTTATTTAGAGAAGTAAGTAAAACTTACCTTTTTTATGTAAATGTAAACTTTACATTTACTTAGTAAAATGTTCTTTTTGAATTTCAGTTTTTCTGAACAAAAGAGCAGATATGCCAAATATTGGCTAGAGAGTAAATGACAGAGAAAAATGAGGGTAAAAAACCCAGAAGATAAGTATATGTTTGGAGACCCCATTCAATTTTCCCTGCTAAGAGATTTTAATATAAACTCTTGGATGTTAAAAAAAAATAAAAGGATGATGGAGAGAGATTTGAGGTGTGCTGCGATTCATGGGGTCGCAAAGAGTTGGACATGACTGAGCGACTGAACTGAACTGAAGTGTAGGAAAATAAAAATTTGCTATGAAGACTCTCTGTGGCAAATAAAACTCATTCCTCCCAATTAAAAGCCCCAGATCCCTTGTTTACCCATTATTACCCAATCTTCAGAATAAGGGGAAGTGGAGAGAATGGAATTTTTAGAAGACCAAGAAGAGAAATCCTAAGCAAAGACAGAAAAAAGGAGGCATTATTAAAGTGGATGAACTCAAGGAGCAGGGAAGACTCACCTTAACAAGGTCATTAATGAGTGAATAACGAAACATCCAGTCCAGGTTGATGCTGTCATTTTCCAGAATATCCTGGTAAGTGACATGGAATAGATGATGTGACTATCCTAGCCCCACTGTCACCCACACAGTTGATGTAATTTGGGGTCTATCTCCCTTGCCCCCATAATCCCCACCTAGATCCCACACCTGTAAACTCCCACGAGGACAATACTCGGTGACAATGCAAATGTTGGGAGGGTCTATGCAGGCGCCAATGAAACGAGTGAGATGGTTAAACTGAACATCTCTCATCTAGTCACAAGAAAAAGGAAGAAAAGAGAATTAAGAGAGCTAAAAATTAGATACAGAAATCTACCACTATAGGAGAGGACCTTTCTCTTAATTGTGCTCACAACTCAGTCATTTATAAATGACCCACTTGTCCTCCCAGCCAGTATTACTGTTCCCGAGTCCTCTCCTTCCCCTTCCACATCGGTGTTTATCCTGGGCCCTCAACCCATACACCATGACTTACATGTTTGAGTTCAAACAGAACCTGCCGGGTCAGCTCGATGCGCTTCTTATTCACATGTTTGATGGCCACAACATTTCCCTGAGAGTGGGAGTGAAAGGGGAAGAGGAACATTAATCTCTGAAGGAGCCTCTGGGTGCTGGGAAAGACTAGAGAACTATGGGAGCACCCAGGAGCTCAGCCGGACAGAGAGAGGAGGCTGACGAGGGGCAGAGGGTCACGGGGAGAGGTGAAAGATGAGGATGAGACAGGATGAAATGGTGGGGACCAGAATAAGCAGATGACTGTTCACCTTGAAGTGACCGGTGTTGGCAAAGATCTGGTATTTCCCATGGGCTGTCATGAGCGAGCCGTAACTGGATCCCCGCTGGGGCCAAGGGCAACATGGAGGCGGAAGGATGAAAGGAACATTAGATGGTGGTGGTGCAGGCGCTATCATTACAGGCTGATGTGCTGGGAAAGGTCCAGAGTACGAAAAGACAGGCACTCAGAGGAAAGCGGAGGAAAAGCCGAGAGGAGGGCTCACCAATGACAGTGTGAGGCGACTGCCTGCACCCTTGTGGCATCGCTCTGAATTGCCGAACTGCAGCTCTTCCCAGCGGATGCGCCACAGCATGCTGGCCAGCTCCTTCTCCAGCATCAGTTTTCTGTAAGGACTGCACCCCTCAGCTGACTGGCAACCCCAGAAGCCAGCTGTGGGGTGGCGGGGGCTTCCCGGCAGCTCTCGAGGCTGCAGTTGTCACACCGAGAGACAGGACAGAGAGAGAGTGAAGCACTCTCTGTGGGTCGGACACAAGCCCTGTGCTTATGTAAAAACACAGAGGCTGAAGACAAAGTACCTTCTTAAAATGCTGCCCGACTCTTTGCAACCCTATGGACTACAGCCCACCAGGCTCCTCTGTCCATGGAATTCTCAAGGCAAGAACAGTGGAGTGGGTAGCCACACCCTCCTCCAGGGGATCGAACCCACATCTCTTATGTCCCCTGCACTAGCAGGGGGTTCCCTACCACTAGTGCCATGGTAGCATCCATGGAAAGTTCAACTCTGCCCATGGAAGACCCCACTCAAATCACTAATTCTAGACTAGAGTACCCAGTCCGGAAACAAAGTTGGGGAGGGCAAACAAGACCAAGACTAAAAGACAACTGACAAGAAAGGCTAGAGTCAGTGGAGTTACAGCTAAGGGAGCCTGTCAGCGGAAAGCTCAGAACTCACCGGAAAATGAGGAAGCTGGAAACACCAAACATGATGAAGGTGATTCCTGTGCCCAGCGCCACAATTGCCAGAGTTGAGAGTGGAGCTGAAGGGGAGAGGGGGGCCCTGAGAAAGACTGTGTGTGTGGCCTTGGGAGACAGAAGGGGGTGATGCTCTTAGGTGCAGGGAGCAGACCCATCTCAAGGTAGAGAGGAGGGAGGGGGTAGAGGAGATGAGGTGAAGCAGAGCTAAGAGTCGGGGGCAGGTGAGGCATGAGGAAGAAATAAGAGAAAGGAAAGCAAAGGGAGGAAGGGCTGCTCCCAGTCCCTGCACACACCCACTTTTATCACAGGACGGGTCGTCCAGGTCAAAGGCACAGGGGGGATTGTCCAGGGGGGGGGCCCCCTTCACCCAGGGGATGGGCCGTCCTGTCCACCAAATCTGCTTCTCGGCTCCCGAGTAGTGGGCTGCAGGCTGTGAGGATGGAGAGAACGGGGCCCACAGGCCTGCTCCCACCAGCCTCCTCACCCCATACCCAGCTACTTGGCTGCTTTTCTCCCCAACTTGCCGCGCCCCCCCGCCCCCCACCACCATCATGCAGCTCCAGGAAACAAAGTAAGGGCCTGCCTCCAATGCCTTTGGTTCTGCCCCCATAAGAACCCTAAAAGCTGGGTTTGTGGGCCCCACCCACACTCTCTTCCCTGCCTCCTCCCCCATCACCTGAAAGTCCCCGGAAACCAGGTCTCCCATGGCCCACAGGACAAAATCGGTCTCCCGGTCATTGTTCTTGTCCATAACGACCAGTCCAGTTACACCTAAGACAGAAAGGAGCACCGCTTACCCGGAGATCTGCCCTTGGTTCCTCTCCTGTCTTCCCAAGCCCTCTAGTTACCTGGCGGTCTGTCCCTGCCCCCATTCTTAGCATGTGTCCACCGCAGCCGGGTGCTCTGACCCCAGCTAACGCTCTCTCCTGCCCCTGCTGTCTGTGTTTGCCTCTGCCCACTCCACTCCTGAGCCTGACAGCAGCGCTCTGGCCCTCCTCTGACCCTCTCCATTACCACGGTATCTTCGTCCTTGCATCTTCTCGACAATTCGAAGTCCATCTTCCCGGGTGCCTCCCTCCTGTATGGTCTCGTTCAGGACTTCGGCATACAGAAGGATCCCGTCGTAGAAGCAGCCAGCAATGAGGTTCATCTGGGGGTGGTAACTTCAGCAGTGCTCTCCAAAGGTCCCGCCAGGCCCCTTCTCCAGCCCCCCTCCCATCTCTGAGGTCTCCTTCTCCTCCTCCTCCTGGTTTGCTTTCTTCCCTCCTCCCATAGCTAAGGGGCCATCCCTGCCTCACTAGGGCAGAAGGGAGAAACCCAGATGGAAGCCGTCAGCCCCCACAGTAGGGCTGGCCCTGTGGCCAAGGCTGTATTCTGAGTTAGGGAGAAGAGCCTTTCCTCAAAGCCTGGCCTGACTCTCAGGCAGAGAGAGATCTGCTTACCAAGGAAGGGGCCAGCTCCACACCAAAATCCTCCCGTGCTCTAATCAGAAGACGATTCTGGAATTCCTGGTACTCAGGATTCGGGGGTTCTCGGTATGTGATGACCAATACCGTCTGGACCAAAGCACATGGGAGAGTGAAAAGGGTTCAAGATGGGAAATAGGGGAAGAGAGGAAGCAGGAGAGAGAAACGTGGTGAAATACACATGATATAAAATGTACATGAGTGACCCTGAAGGCTGAGAGGATACTGAACACTATGTGTGTGTGTGTGTTTAATACATCTGGGAGAAGGGGTGGCACTCCTCCACACAAGATAGATAGAACCATCTGTCTACGGATGGTTCTGGGAATGTGGAGACTAAGAAACAGATAAAGTCAACTCCATCCCCCAAATGGGCTCTTCATCTTCCTGAAGCCCCTACTATCCCTCACAGCCCCTTGGTCCCTTCCTTTCTGGGTACTTGTTATCAGCAAGGACAACCCTGAGCAACAGCTCCTCTCCCTGGTGTTAATACTGCTAATGCTATCAGCACAGTGTTGGCCCAGGGCTCCCACCCAGTGAGGTCCTATGACAAGTGGGGGAGATACTTTGAGACAGTGATTCCATCTGTAAAAAGCCACGAGCCCATTCCTTTAACGTGTGTAGAACACCCACTATATGCAGTACTGCCCTGCATTCCAGCCTAGTCCCACAAGTCATGAGTCACAAGGAAAGCACACGGTCCCATGCCCACACACACCTCACAGGTAAGCCAGTGACACATGTGGTCTCAGCTGTGCACACTTCTCCCTGGCCACCATCAGCATTTCTCCGTCTTCCACGGGGGTGCCTGCTTGGCTCCCGCCGCCCTCACACACTTCCCCCTTCCTGGCCTCTGCCTGTACCTCAGGCCTCCACAGTCACTAGCCTCTCTGCCTTGGTCAGAAAACTGGCATGGCAACTTTGGGGAAAGACTTTAGGTCAATATATTTTGTGAAATGATACATTAAAACTAGTCATTTCTAGCAATTGTGTTAATCCGTGTCTTTAATCCCTAAAGTACCATAGAGATACTAGTTATATTACTTATGATCTATTCTAGATCAATTCACTCCAGGTACGAAATAGTGAAGTCAGTTTATAACATACATTTGACATAGAGACCAGAGTTTGCCTACTGAGGTAATTATTCTTACTGGAGTATGTGGATGCTTGACCACACACTGCTAATACTCTCCCACTATCAGGCAGAATTAAAAAGGAGAGGGAAACTGAGGGTGGGGCTGGAAGGGTTCATTCAGGAACACTTATTCAATGAATAAAATAAAAGCAGAAAGGTAGGATATGGTTGACAATATAAAAAGTTAGTTAAAAGACTTGAGGGACTTCCCTGGTGGTCCAGTTGTTAAGAATCCACCTGCCAATGCAAAAGATACAGGTTTGAGCCCTGCTCGAGAAGATCCCACGTGCCACAGAGCAGCTGAGTCCGTGCGCCACAACTACAGAGCCCACGCTCTAGAGCCCGTGCTCCACAGCAAGAGAAAACATTGCAACGAGAAGCGCACACGCTGCACCAACAGTAGCCCCGACTCCCCACAACCAGAGAAAGCCACACGCAGCAGTGAAGACCCAGCACAGCCAAAAATAGACAACTAAATAAAATTTTTTAAACATTACAAAAAACACTTGAAAAGATCAGGCTTCACACAATTTATATTTCAATACAAATGTTGATAATAGGTTTCCAGTGCTTTTTTAAAAAGTAATTCCCTAGGTTTACCCGTTTGCTAGACCAGCAGTTCTCAAATGTTTTTGGTCTCACAACCCTTTACTACTAGAAATTACGGAGGACCCCAAGGAGTCCGTAATTTGGATTACATCTATCAATATTTACCATAGGAGAAATAAAAACTGACAAAGTTTTAAAGCACAAGAATACACAAGCACACCTTCTATAGCTGCCAGAGTGATGACATCATCTCACATCACGTAGCCTCTGGAAAACTCCACTGTACAATCATGGAAGAATGAGAGTGACAGAGGCAAATAACATCTCAGTATTTTTAAAATAGTTTTGACCTCATGGTCCCCATAAAAGGATTCCAGGGGCCCCCAGGATCCCAAGACCACACATTGAAAACTGCTATGCTAGACTCTTCTGCTGTGGTTACTAGCTACTAAAAAAGAGAGAGAGAAGCAGAAGAACCTCCAAAGAATTGCTGTTCTTGCTCAGGGGCTAGAGAGAAGGTAAAGGTAGGTCTCTGTGTCCCATCTCATAGGGGGCCCCAGGTGGAAAAAAAAAAAAGCAAAGGCTTCCAAAAATGAGTGCAGCAGTGATGGAAGCTAGAAGGGCACCCAGGAAATGTGGAAGGGCAGCAGACATCTGGCTCAGCCTGCGGGCCCACTCACACCTAACCTTGATCAATGGACAGAATGGTGGTCTCCAGAAGAGATGCTGCCCCACACAGCCCTTGCTTTACTGCTAACTTCCATTCTCGATGCTGGAGTCTCCCCTCTGTAACCCAATCTCATGCTGGTCACCTAGGGGGTGGCTTCTGGCTGGGTTTTGGGGCCAGTCTGTCCAATGTTCTAAAATGTCCAGACAGAGGCTCTGTGTCCTTAGAGCTAACCCATTTGTTTAGCTCCACCGTATCTACTTATTTTTCCCTCTCCTGGCTGATCATCTCAGTTTATAGTATCTGCCAGCTCTACTCCTCTCTAGAAGAATTCCTGACTCTGTCCCTCTCTTCCCAACACACACCTTGATTCAACTCAGTAAACGTGCTGGGCACATGGACTACACAGGTAGGCATGATTCCTGCCCTCTAGGTTTAATGAGGTTTAAAAATCATAGCAACGTACTTAATTTTAGGGTCTTCTCCCCCACTCTAGCTAGTATCCAGGGTGAGCCGGGACCCTTTCCTTGGGCACGACACCCGCCTGGAAAGCCGTGCATATCTGTATCAGGGGCTCCTCGCCTCTGCTGCCGCCTTCTCCAGGTTAGTTCAGTCCAGGATCACAGTGGGCCAGGTATGTCTGGGCCGTGGCCTCTCTGCTCTTTCATCTTTGTCTGAAACTGACCACATAACCTCCCTAACCCCCTGCCCGGCTTCAGGATCAGAAAAGGCTAAGAAGAGCTTTGTCAGAGGATACCCCATCACCCTCTCTCCCCACCTCACCACCTTGATTTTCCCGTTGGCATGTTCTTGACTGCCCCTTCTCTTATACTGTAGCAAAACCTCCCTCTTTGCTTTTCTGTCTGAATAATGCCTACAGTGAGTGGGAGAGCTGAGAATTAATTTATAGTTAGCCCTTGAGCAACACGGGTATGAACTGCATGGGTCCACTGATAATGCGGCTTTTTTTTCCCAGTAAACACAGACCATGGTACTGTATGACATGGTCGGCTGAATCCACAGACATGGAACTTCTGACGGGGAGGCCCGACTGTAAAGTGGTGCTCAGATTTTTGACTGCATAGAGGGGTGGGTGTCCCCACTTCCCACAGTGTCCAAAGATCAATTGTCTGTAACTAATTGTTAGTGGACTATATCCCTCCTCCCCTGTCCTAAATGCTGGGGCCTCTTGGCTGATAGGAATTCTCCCACGAGAGAGAGATGTTCCCTCAACAAAGAAAATGTGGCCCAGAAGGCTGTGGAGTCTTCCCATATGGGAGGGTCAGGGAGACCTTCCTTGACCATGGTAGCTAAAGCACAATTCCCTTGTTACTCTCTTCTCAAACCACTCCATTCTTTTTTTTTCTTTAAGTACCATACCACATCACGATTTGTTCTATACTAGTATTATTGCTTATTTGTTTATGT
Source organism: Redunca redunca (assembly GCA_006410935.1). Classification (NCBI taxonomy): domain Eukaryota; kingdom Metazoa; phylum Chordata; class Mammalia; order Artiodactyla; family Bovidae; genus Redunca; species Redunca redunca. Next base: position 34,774 of record SJYQ01094030.1, on the reverse strand, counting down.
TGGTCTACTCTACTGAGTGTGGACTCCAAAAAGGCAGGGACTATATCTGTCATGTTCTCTGCTGTATGCTAGTACCTAGCCCAGTGACTGGGATGTAACATGTGCTCAATAAACTCAAATAGAATGAGTCAACCTTCAAGTGACTCAAACATTGACTGAATAGTAAGCTCCAGAGGAGACAAAGTTAGGCACAAGAGTGGGAAATCCAGTCCAGCCTGAGGACTCAGGGATTGTTTCTAGAAGGGAAGATAACTGATCTGAGTCCTAAAGAATGCCTTATTCAGACAGACAATAGGTGAGAAGGTCGTTTTAGGCCAAAGTTACAGCATCAACAAGACCTGTTCTGCCATTTGCCTGTGTTCACATGTGACAGTCACAGACTCATACTCAGGAATGCACACAGATATGTCATTCACAGTCAGACACAACCAAACACAGAATCACAGCCACAGCCACAGGGGGCTCAACCCAGTGCTCAGTGACAACCTAGAGGGGTGAGCTGAGGAGGGAGACGGGAGGGGGTCTCAGGAGGGAGGGGACATGTGTGTGCCTGTGGCTGATTCCTACTGATATATGGCAGAAACCAACACAAATCTCATAAGCAAACATCCTCCAATTGAAAAAAAAGTCATGTAAAACCTCACTTACTGGAGAAGGTGGCCAAACAAGTCCAGCACTTATGCACACCTACTTAGAGTCAAAGAATCTAAGGGTTGAAAGGACCTGAAGGTTATCCCATATGCCACCTCAAATCCTTTTGGGAAAAGGAGGGATATGTACAAATATGTTAAAAAAAATACTTATGCATGCAAATCAGTGAAAAATTGGTGGAAGAAGAAGGGAGCAATTCATGGGTATGATTTTAAGAGGCAGAGATTTGGGGTGAAGGGAGGAAGAGCACTGTGAACAAAAAGAGCAGAGAGCATAAAGATGGGGGGCTGCATTTGGTCACAGATTTGAGAGAGGTCTAGCTATTCAGCAGTACTGGAAAGTAAGATTTTAAAAGTGGGTTGAGAACAGACTGTAGAAAATCTTAAAGGTCATGATAAGGACTTCATTCAGTAGGAAATCAGTCATTTAAAGTTTTGAGCAGAGAAGTGAACAGAGTCCTGTCACTTCTCCCTACAAGTTGTCTCTCACATCCATTTCTTTTCATTCCTGCTATCATCACCACCCCCTGGAGAAGGAAATGGCAACTCACTCCAGTATTCCTGCCTGGAAAACCCTGTGGACAGAGGAACCTGGCGGGCTGCAGTACATGGGGTTGCAAAGAGTCAGCAGACACAAATGAGCACACGCGCATCATTACCACAGTTCAAGCCCATACCTCTAGGCCTCATTCTAGCCTATTACATACAGGTGGCCTCCCTGCCTCCGGCCTTCTCCTCTTCCAATCCAACCTGAATTATGTCAGTATACTTCTCATCACAACAAACAAACCTCGGAAACTCAGCCACTCAAGTCCAAGCACCTCGTCTTAGGTTCAGGGCTCTTCTTAAGCTGAGGCTACCCCTGCAACATTATTTCTTATAATCTGCCCCAAGTGAACCACTCTTTCTTGTCAGGTCAGTTTGCCTTGGACCCCCAAACAGGTCCATTCCTGTCTTTTTCTCTTAGCCACCTGGATCCTCTTTCCCACTCTGACTAGGAAAACAACATCTGTCTTTAAAGTCACAATAGAGTCTTGCCTCCTTTATAAAAGCCTTCCCTAAACCCAGCCCACAGTGGCTCTCTCCTCTGAACCACTCACGTTCTTAGCATCTCTTCCAGGACCCATAATCACATCCTATCTCATATCTAACTGTGCTGCAATCATGCCTCAGCTCTTCAGAAAGGGTGGAAGCCCTCCCAGGGGCTGGGACTAAATCTCCTGGACTTTTCTCCCTGACGGTATATCTACCATTGGTACTTAGGAAAGCCAGCCATTCCAGGATTTTAGGAGGTAGCCTCGGCAGACTCACCGAGAAAGAGCCACAAAGGTGAGACTAGGCTAGAAAATCCTTTGTCCATTTCACCTATAGTTTACAATTCTCACCCTATTGCTGGGGCTTCTGTGGGGTCTTGTGAAAGAGAATCCCCCAAAAGGTCCTCTCCCCCTTCCTTCAAGTTTGATTCAAATGATACCTGAAATGCTTCTCTGAGGGCCTGGGCCTGTTCCCGGGTGCGATTATCCTGCCAGGGCCGGCCCATGGAGCGTGTGGGGCCCGCACGGAGGCTCTCCCCAAAGACATCCAGGTAAAAGAAGACGTAATCCCCGTTGGTCAGGTTCTCCCTCTGGGCCTGCAGCAGGATCTCATGCAGCATCTCCAGAGGGCCACAGATGTACACAACTGGGGCAGGTACATGACAGAGGGGCCCCTGAGAGAGGGGTCAGGGCCCTGAACAGCCCCCTTTCTGACCGTCTGCATTTCCATGCTTAGCAAGGAATAGAGGCCCTAACCTATCAACCACCCACCAGATGTCCCCCATCCCTCCCCTTGGGAGTCTATGTCATAAGTACCCTGGGGCCATAAGGACCATCTGGCAGAAGTCAGAGCCTGACTCCAGACTCCAAAGGAAGGGAGCTATCCCTCAAGCCCCTCCCCTTCCCAGAGCCCTGCCTTCTGCTCCCCACCCAGACCTCCTCACTCCCCCACTCTGCCCTGCCTCTCCCTAGGCTCAAAGGCACTGATTGCTCAGAATTTCTCTCAGTGTGAGCTTTACCTGTCTTTCCCCACCAAATCTGCTGTACCTCAAAGCCCATTAACAGTCCTCACTCTTCTTATGCCTCCAAGGGGTCTTGGCAGCCCAGTCTGAGAAGTCTCTGCTCACAGACAGGCACACATTTTGGAGTGACCATCAACTACATTCACTACTCCAGGGCACTCACATTGCTCTCCAGATTCAGTGTCCCCCAACCCCACACTCTCCCTGACCCAAGCTTCAGCCTCCATGCTATCTTATTCCTTGTTCACATCTACCTGTGAACGGCCACCAGCAGCTCCCCCGCCCCCCCCGCCCCAATACAATGCCTCAGGCCTCTCCCAGGGGCTCCATCCACCTCTGCTTCTTGATCCCAACCACCACCATCAGCCCCTCAACACCCATCTACATCTACAGCCTCCCAGTGCCCAGCCCCAGGGACACCGCGACTCTCCTCCCCTAGCCCTAACACAGCCTGGGCCACACTCACTGCGCCCGTTGGCCCGGATGAAGTGGGTGGCCTGCTCAGGGCCCCCCGGCTCACGGGCATACACCTGGTGCTGTACACTGAGGTTGATGCCCTGCAGGGCCTCAAAGACGCCCTCGATGGTGAAGTAGTGAGGCCGGTCATCTGTGCGAGCATCCAGATACAGCAAGGCAGCGCGGGCAGTCCAATTGAAGTGCCCGTGGAGCGTCACTACAAACTCACCCAGCTTGGGAGCAGAGGGGCCAGTGCGCACCAGGGTTCGGTAATGCTCACTCTTAGCTGAAAAACCAGAGGCCACAGCACCCGCGGTCAGCAGGGGAAGGCGCCAGTGTGAGGCAAAGCGAGCCACAGAGGCAGCGGGGTACACGCAACCCGGGCCCAACAGAAGGTCAGGGTCATGGTACAACTTGAGATCCACAGCGCGCAGAGGGGCCAAGTACTCAGAGCAGGCGCCGTCCAGCTCAGAGCTGACGAAGCGGAGGTCCACGGGCAGCGCCCGGCCCAGCGCCTCCACGGCAAGGGCCACAGCGGGACCCACCCGTGGCCATGCCCAGGCATAGCTCAGGTTGTGTTCGGGCAGCACCACCGCCAGCGTCAGATTGCGCGCCCCGGGAGGACGCACCCCACCTGCCAGGGCTGCCACCACCAGCAGGAGAGATGGCAGTGCCATGGGGAGAAAGCGGCCGCCCCACCGCCCCCAGAACCCAGGGTCAGGTGGGCCTGCGGGGGAGACACCAGCACCACCCAGCCTGGAACCAGGGGAAGACTGCCAGAAGAGAAGTGATGATGAGCCAGGAGGGCTGGGACACAGGAGAGGGGCAGGGATGGGCGAGGAAGAGGAGGGATAAAGGGAGCCCCAGGGAGCGGGTGAGGACTGGGTCCGGCAGCCCAGGGCAGGGACTGAGGAGGACTAAGGGTAGGGTGGCAGGAGGACGGAGGGACCGAGGGGGCCTGTGACTGGGATGTGGACAGTGAGGGGTGAAGTCGGCTGATGAATCTGAAGCTGAGAAGGAAAAGGGGATCCGAGACTGGGATGGGGTGGGGG
>SJYQ01094030.1:0-28348 GCA_006410935.1 Redunca redunca | reverse complement strand
TTGGAAAAACCATAGCCTTGACTAGATGGACCTTAGTCGGCAAGGTAATGTCTCTGCTTTTGAATATGCTATTCAGGTTGGTCATAACTTTTCTTCCAAGGAGTAAGCGTCCTTTAATTTCATGGCTGCAGTCACCACCTGCAGTGATTTTGGAGCCCAAAAAAATAAAGTCTGACACTGTTTCCACTGTTTCCCCATCTATTTCCCATGAAGTGATGGGACCGGATGCCATGATCTTCGTTTTCTGAATGTTGAGCTTTAAGCCGACTTTTTCACTCTCCTCTTTCACTTTCATCAAGAGGCTCTTTAGCTCCTCTTCACTTTCTGCCATAAGGGTGGTGTCATCTGCATATCTGAGGTTATTGATATTTCTCCCAGCAATCTTGATTCCAGCTTGTGTTTCTTCCAGTCCAGCGTTTCTCAAGATGTACTCTGCATAGAAGTTAAATAAGCAGGGTGACAATATACAGCCTTAATGCACTCCTATTCTCTGCTTAACCAACCTCATTTGCAGAAAAATGCTTTGACTTATACGTGCTTGTCACCTGCACACAAGATAGGTCCAAGAGAACTTGCTGAGGACAGAGAGCAGTTATGGAAAGTAAGATAAAATAAGACAGAAAAGATACATTTTCAAATGCAGCATTTTGGAGAGGGAGAGGAGAAGGCAGTATAAAAAAAGAAACATAGTGGCAATCCCTTGCAGTCCCATGGCTGGGACTCTGCACCCTCACTGCAAGGGTGTGGGTTTAATCCCTGGTCTGGGAACAAAATCCCACAAGATCCCACAAGCCTTGTAGCTGCAGCCAAAAACCAAAAAAAGAAAAACATAATAGTGAAACATATTAAAGGCAAAAAAGATCGCACTATAATTCTACATTATTTCTTATAGCCCCAGTGAGGGAAAGAGACAATCCGGAAAACAAGTCAAACCCCAATTTTTGCTCATGTGGCCCACTCCCATCCGCCTCCTGACTCCTCTTTCCCTCCATACAGCATGGTTCTAGACTTTGAGGTCACCTTCTGATCATATGGAGAAGGCAATGGCACTCCACTCCAGTACTCTTGCCTGGAAAATCCCATGGATGGAGAAGCCTGGTAGGCTGCAGTCTCATCATATGCAATATTCTCAAAGAGCTATTATTGTTCAAAGGGTCAAAGGTTTTTACTTTGATTTTACACACAGTTTTCTAAGTTAAAATGTTTTAAAATATTTTCAAATCAAACCCTGGCTTCTAACTTACCTATCAGGATATGTATCCTAAAAGCTGAAATGGTACATACTGTGAGGGTCACAAACACAAGTTTTGTGAAAAGATAGTGCAGGAGAGTAGTTTTTTCCATGGAAAATGCTTCATGGAGAGCCAGTGATTTCCAAAGAAGCCATTTAAGAATTGTCAGGGGAAGCCAGCATGCACTTTTATCTCTGTGATGATTCAAGCTCCAAGTGAACCCACTTTTCACCCATCTGCTCCCTCCAATCCTGGACTAGCACCTCTGTGGGTGGCCAAGAAGGTCCCAGTGGTTCCCATTGCTCTTCTACACTTGGCCTGTTCCCCCAGGTTCATATGCTGCTTCCCTATGTTCCTATTTCCACTCTTCACCATTGTTACTAGCCTCAGTAATGACTTATCACTCCTTGGGAGTATCTGATGCCATAAAGTCTTAAATATTTTCAATTACATTTCTTTCTCCACTATACTTAAAATTCTATTTTCTTCACAAAATCTTTCACTGAGAAAAAGTGGCATGTGTCCCCTCACTTTTTAAGTCCTGCTCAATTTACATTTATCTCACATAAAAAGAAGCAAAGGAAACACGATCTTCTAGATCTAAACAACAGCTTCTACAGAATGGAAATGTATTAATTTCTATTTTAATCTTCAGCTATGCTTAGGATTTTTCTGGGGAAGCCAAAGACTGGAAGAGGAGGAGAAATCTGAAGCAAGTTTTGACAAAACTGTACTCTTTTTGCGTGGCTGAATTATGTCATAGAAAATAAAGAGTAGCTATAGTGGCAATGTAAGATTGGCTGGCAGACAGACTGAAAGCAAGAAAAGTTAAGGGAACTCACCTGGTACATACTGTGAGGGTCACAAACACAAGTTTTGTGAAAAGATGGTGCAGAAGAATAGTTTTTTTCATGGAGAGCCAGTGATTTCCTAAGAAGCCATTTAAGAATTGTCAGGAGAGGCCACCATACACTTTTATCTCTGATTCTCCATGGAAGCTGTGCTTTGCAAAGTGTTGTTTTAGCAGCAAAACTCTGCCTTCAAACACAAGTTTAAATATAAAATGGAAAAGAAGCCCAGGTGCTCCAGGTGAAGTAGCAGAGGTGAGCCCCAAACTCCTTACCCTCTGCCCCTAGTGCTCTCTCAGACAGAGCTCCTAGGCCCTGGACCTCTGGGCGGAAGCTCCCAAACAGGAAGAGGGCAGAAGGATGTCCCATGGGCCATGTCTGTACAGATGGTTTCAAGGGAACTCATTTCCAGATCCTCGTCTTCCATATGTACTCTTTCCAAAAAATCACCTGCCGGAGAATGAACTTGTGCTCACACAGTCCTTCCCCCACTTGACAAAAGAAAGGCCTGTCCCTCACCCCACCAGACTTTACTATGATGAATTGTTCTAGAGTGTAAATACACCCAACAAACAGGTATGTAAATGAACACATTGGTCTAGGGAGACATTTAAAGGCTAGTTGGTGCCTTAAACTACTGGGACTTCCTGTCTTCCTCACCAGATATAGACTTCTATTATGGGTAAAACCTGGCATTGGAAATGGGATGGTAAGCCTATTCTGGGATTTCCTACAGTTGGCATAGCCAAAGGAAAATACATTAGTGACATACTTTCTTTTAAAAGTAACCAGAGTACACATTTGGGTTTTACCATCTATAAATTATACCTCAATAACCTGACTTAAAAAAAAAAAAAAAAACAAGAAAAAATGTAACTGAAAATTTTTATGGGCCACCAAAAAATTCAGATACACTGAAAAATATCTATGGATAAAAAGTTCACTAACTTATTTTGTATTTGGCATGCGTTATTCCATAAGATAGTTAAAATCTACTTCATCAAATCATCATGAAATATTTTTTATGATTACAATCAGTCCTCAACTTATGAAGTGATTACTATTTTCTGTCTCCTATTAACTTGAATAGTAAATGTTAGATTTCAGTGTAAAGCTGTGTGAGGAGGTTATTGCTATTTTACGGAGCTTGTGAGCAAAACATCTGAGCTCTGTGGCTTCAAACAATACTTTGGAAACTGATGGCTACCAATGATAGCGGCTCTTGATTCTATCAGACCTAAGTCTCCCTTCTTCTAATAAACATTTTAAATAATAGCACCCTTACTATCCTAGAATGGAATACATAAGTGATCTATACACATAATTTCAAAACACCAATACAATGTCCTAAATCTAATACAAAAGAGAAATAAAAAACAATAGCTTATAATGAATTATAGAAGACTTACTGAAACACTCAGTTTCTTGTACCTAATTGTACGGAATGAGTAAGTTAGGGTTTAAAAGAAGTAAGATCAGAAGCCATATCATTTAAAAAATATACTAGATTATACATCAATATTGAATTAGTAACAATAGCCCAGATTCAAAATTATGCTGAACTCAAGACATTTGACATCAAAAACATATTGCTAGTGTTGAATACAAAGATTAACAGGATAAAAGTCCTTCTCAGACTTTGCTAGTGGTCTAGTGGTTAAGACTCCAGGCTTCCACTGCAGGGGGAAAATGTTTGATCCCTGGTCAGGAACTAAGAGCCCACATGCTGTGCAGTGTGGCAAAAAAATAAATAAATAAAAGTACTTCTCTCATAAAATATATGACCTCCGCTGGATCATGGAAAAAGCAAGAGAGTTCCAGAAAAACATTTATTTCTGCTTTATTGACTATGCCAAAGCCTTTGACTGTGTGGATCACAATAAACTGTGGAAAATNTTTGGAAGGAATGATGCTAAAGCTGAAACTCTAGTACTTTGGCCACCTCATGCGAAGAGTTGATTCATTGGAAAAGACTCTGATGCTGGGAGGGATTGGGGGCAGGAGGAGAAGGGGACGACCCAGGATGAGATGGCTGGATGGCATCAGAGACTCGATGGACGTGAGTCTGAGTGAACTCCGGGAGATGGTGATGGACAGGGAGGCCTGGGGTGCTGCGATTCATGGGGTCGCAAAGAGTCAGACACGACTGAGCGACTGAACTGAACTGAAGTAGGAGAAGCAGATATCTACTTTAAAACAATATATTCTTAACTATGTGGAACTATTCTCACATTGTAGAGTCTAGCATCTGTGGCCCCTAACTACTGAAATGCCAGTAGCACCCACCTTCCATCACATCACAATGAAAAATGACCCACAAATGTCCATAGCGCTCCTCCCAGGGCAGCACCATTGTTATGAAGAACCATCATCTACAGGATAGAGAACAAGCAGGTTAGCCCATCAGGATCTGCCTCCTGCCTTTCTCACCAGCCTCCTCTGCTGCCAAGTCTGCCTTCCCAACACGCAGAACCGTCTGTTGTTCCCTAACTCCAGTCTCAGATCCAACACAGAAATCATGTCCTTCCCTCTTCCAGCCCAACCTGAGCCATGGCTGAAGGACCCTAAGTGGACACAGTCCATGTAGTCCATGCCCACTGTTTTTCCATTAACCTGAAATGTCTTGTCTTCTTTTGCTTTCTGACCACTATTCTTCTTTGAGACCTTCCAGCCCACTTTTAATAACCCTTAATACATTGTTTTTAAAGCAAGTAGCTACCTTCTACTCTACCCCACTAATCTGTGCATTCCACAAGGGAAAGAATTCCTTCATGTTTAACCTTTGTACCTCAACACTGGCAATAAATTTAAGACATCAAATAAATGTTCTCTCAATGAATAAACAAGAGTACAGATGAAGGAATTCACTTTACAGGAAAAGAATTATTTCCTCTTAGACTGCAGGGGAGGATAGGATAGTGGATTCAGGGATGGGTTTAGTGATAGATCAATGTAACTATTGGTTGAGCATTGAACTCAGATGGGTATAAACACTCCCACCCACCCCGTAAGAGTCTTCCTCTGTGCCTTGACATGTCTCACAATAGCACAAACAGATTCCACCGTCTCTCTGCTCCCTTTTAGTTAAGTGAAAGCTTGGTCCAACCCAACTCATTTAAACTCCAGTCTCAGATCCAACACAGAAATCATGTCCTTCCCTCTTCCAGCCCAACCTGAGCCATGGCTGAAGGACCCTGAACTGGAGAGCCTGTGCCCTCCTATGGCTTCCCCACCTCCTCTTCTACTTCTCTAGAAGGTTCTCTAGAAGGGGGTCTAGCTTCTAGGTTATTGTTACTGCAAACCACTGTTGGCTGTGGATGACAGGCCAGCCCAGCCTGTTGTTTGACAGACATCAAAATGCCAGATCTCTTATGGCACTTGTGAGACCTCTCCACTGAGTTGTGCTCCAGTGTAGACCATCCTGCCCCTTTAACCCTCTTAGCCTCTGTCCAGCAGGGAGCCTCTTGCATGGACTACCAGCAGAATGGCTCAAGTCCAGCTATCTTCCTCCATGTCCCCAGAACCACAAGAACTCACATGCCCATGCTAAGACAAACAGAAGGAATGCAGGCTATTCTATTGCTAAGCCCCTTCTCTGTCTTTCCCCACTTAATTGCCTTTCTTCTTAGATAAATGCAGAGCTAAATAAGTCCATTGTCCAAACAGAGAGTTTAGCCAGGGAAACAGAAATTAGTCTCTTTCTGTAGACTCTCTTTGATACGCTCCTGCTTGGTTTGGGGGGCAGAAGGGGGAGGTATTGGCTGCTTGGCTCATGACTCTCTCCCTTGAGTCATCGAACACCTTACACAGACTGGAATCGAGGTGAGGTGATGAGGTGATGAGGGATGGGTGGGGTTAGTGCTTGGAAGTACCAGGACCAGTCTGGCTACCTCGAGAGGGTGGCTGACCCAGGCCATTTGCAGCTCTCTCCAGGATGTGTGATGGTTAGTATTTCTTTGTCCTCATTTTTAGACCCTAGTCACCAATTCCAGGGCAATGGGAACTCAATATCTTCTACAGAATGCTGAAGTGAAGGAAAAGTTATACAAAATAAAGAGCTCAACTGCATTCCAAAATGAAGATGCAAAGCTATTTTCTGAGTGAGGGAAAGAACTGTGAGTTGAAGGTTTAGGCAGAATAAAGAAAGAAGACAGAGACAGGCTGGGGGCAGAACACTGAATGAAAGCCATGGACACTTTCTCTCCTCACCCCCACCTTCCTCAAAAAGGCACATATACATATTACACACAAACTTTTGCCTGATCATTTTGGGGATGCATGAACCCAGGATCTTCTGAAACCCTTGAAGGCCAAAGGACCCCAGATTAACAAGTCTTAAGCTAAGAGAAAGCAGTCAGGAAGAGACAGTTCACTATTGTATATGTAGGACGAATGAGTGGTATCTGTGCACATAAAGCAGATCCTGGAAGGTCAGACATTTAGGGATGGGCACACACTCAGAAGCAGTCTGTGCTAGATGTCAGTTTTCTAAATGAAATGTTTAATCCAAACTATTCTGATTGCTCAACACTATTCAACTTATTTTTCAGTATCATGCCATGATATCCACTTACATGCAGATTTTTTTTTTCAACTATACTGGTACTACAGTACTACACAGTTGGTTGAAACCACAGATGAGGAACCAACCATACATGGAGGCCAACTATATAGTTATGCATGAATTTTAGACTGCCTGCAGGGTTGGCGCCCAAAAGCCCCGCATTATCCAAGGGTCAACTGTACATATATACATATTTGGATGAGAATAGGGCTCTAAAAACAACAGGTGTGCTATATATGACTGCAGAGACTCTATGTGAGTATATGAGACAGTCACTATCCTCAAACACCTGCTAGATCTGAGAGAGAAAGATGGAGCAGTAATGTGATTCCAGTCTCTCCCACCAAACAGCAGCTGAGAACATGACCCACCAAATACTGAGAGTCTATTAAAAAGGGCAAGAAGATGGTCCACCATTGTGATTCAGAAGAAAACAAGAAGAGAACCCTGGTGTTTTTCTTTCAAACCTAAACTTTATGGTAATCTGACAGAGGACAAATAAACGGATTCCAGGACCCCCAGATTAAAACCTACTCATGATGAAAATAAATGTAAAAGTGTGTTGTAAGTTGTATAGCATGGTATACATGTTCATTATTATGGTAATCATTACGGATATCTCCTACCCAAAGAAGAAGAACTAGACCCCAGCATCACCAGTTTGAGGTCGTATTCTGGAAAGGTGAAATCTTTGAAAAGAATGAGTCTGCTTGTTTTCGTAACAAATGTGCAAAGGTTTTCAAAATTTTCATCTCCTCATTGAAAAGCCTAAGAAAAGGAGCCAGTCAGTGATAACGTGACCAGGAGTTAGAAACTCTAGTTTAAATTTGGTTCAATATAACAAATATTTTATTGAGAGGTCTTCAGAGGACACAAAAATAAGTCAGAATATAGGTTGCTTGACCCCCCCTACCCCCCCGCCAAGAAGTGTGTTAACTAGGAAGGACAAACACCAGTTGGTGTGGCAAAGTGCTGACATGCTCCTTCCTGCCCTACTCACCCCTTTATCCTTGACCTGTTTCTTATCAGATCCATGCCGCTCCCTCTTTAGCAAGTCTGGCACTCACAGACTGAGCCCTTGGCTCCTGGAGTCCCTGCTGAATCAATGAAGGGCACTGGCAGAACAGAACTCAGTAGGAAGTGAGAGAGCAAGAGTATTTCCTTCCCTTCTCCTTCCACCTTGGCCAGCGTCTTCTGCAGAAGCTGGGTGTTCCCTGTGGCTGCCACTGCCCTCAGGTAGGCACTCCCGAGTTCCAGCTTCTAACTCATCCTTGTTCCCCCAGCCTAGAGATGACAGAAGATTCCTGCTGTTGCTAATCTCTGGCTTGCCTTGCCTTCCCTTGAATAACATCCCAGGTCTTCCTTCACTTGTATAGCTAGTTTTCTGGATGAAATTCCCTCTAATTTAAACACTTACAGTAGTTTCTGTTCTCCTGGCTGAACATGACATGTGGCAGCTAAACCAAAAGTGAACTGACTGCTATTGAGAGCAAAGACCCTGATTTCATCATTGCTAAATTCAAAGCTCATTGCTATTGGTGTGGGTCCAGACTGAATTACACAGAGGAATGAAGAGACAGAATTGATTTTCCTCTTCTCTCAAAAGAACACACAAGAGTAAGAGAGAAAAAGAATTGCGGGAAAGAGAGAGGAAGAAGCATTATGGACTTACTACTTCCTTGTCCTCAGAATAATTTGGGGAAGAGGCTGCTGACAAGGACAAGGAATATCTCCCCCATTCCTAAAATTCCGATAAATTAAAGAGAATGGACCTGCACACAGCTAGCTTAGGGTCTTTAGAAACCCTAAACACTAAAATTTAGATTATGGTATTCCAACCTGCCAAAAAATCAATGAAAATAAAGTCAATCCTTTATACTTATAATACAATACAACGTAAGTGTAAATATTAAGTACAAAAAATTTGACTTTTTCCCATAGTAACTGCTTGCACATTGAAATATATATATATGTGTGTATATCTCAAAATCTTTTCCTCCGAATTTATTTGGGGGCCCTGCTTTGTCCTAAGCACACATCTCGTCAGCCCACTGGATCATCCAGTGATGGGCCTGGGCAGCCTGCCTTGTCCAGAGCTCCAGTGGCCAGCCTCTCAGGGATGATGCATGTACTATTATGGGGGTGCAGGGTGCTGGAGGCTGAGTGTCCTGAGGACCCAGGAGTGTAGAGAATTCTTAAATTCATATGTGTCTGGGAAAACTGAAGGCTTTAGAAGGGAAAGTGAGCCGGAGCGCTAACCCTAAGAGTCTCTGAAAGAGCAAGAGGATGCACAGGATTCACCTGCCAGTGGTGAGGTGCACAGTGGATGTGTCTCCAAGAGGTTATCTATGTGCCCTCCATCGAACCACCACTGGCCATCATCTTCTTAGAATCAGCTATGGGTACTCAGCCATAAAAAAGAATGAAATAATGCCATTTGCAGCAACATGGATGGACCCAGAGATTGTCATACTGAATGAAGTAGGTCAGACATAGAAAGACAAATATTATATAATATTGCTTATATGAGAAATCTAAAGAAAACTGTACACATGAACTACTTACAAAACAGAAATAGAGTCACAGATGTAGAAAACAAAGTTAAGGTTACCAGGAGGGGAAAGGAGGGAGGAGGGATAAATTGGGAGATTGGGATTGACATATATATGATACTATTAATATGATAGTACAATATAATACATTAATATATAAATTTATGGTATAACACAGAGAACTCTTCTCAATACGCTGTAATGAACTAAATGGGAAAAGAATCTAAAAAAGAGTAGATACATGTGTAACTGGTCCACTTTGCTCTATACCTGGAACTAACACAACATTGTAAATCAACTATACTCCTGTAAAAATTTTAAAAAGTATACTATCCTCAAACATTAAAATCCACACAGCCTACTAAACACTGTTTCAGAGATGTATGATATCAAAATTGCTCACCATACATCATTACATGAAAACAGAAAGTTGAAAAATGTATGGAATGGGCCCAGCTTCATTAAACATACACACATATACATACCTAGTAGAAACCTGGGATGAATAAATCAAAATGTTAAGGATGACTATTCTGGGGAGATATTACATTATAATTTATAATTTTATGTATAACTTAATTTTCAATGATTATGTATCACTTTTGTAGTAAGAAAAATTATATGAGGACTTTTCTTTAAAAAAAAAAAGGTATCATAGGGATGAAAGGATACCAAAAGATGTTCTTTAAATGTCACTGAACTATGTCTGTAGTTTGCATTTAACCAATACACCAGTCAAAATTGATGGAGTTTTTAATTTACAAGTTAACCAGGAGATTTATTTATAAAGACATATGACTTGGGACTTCCCTGGGGGTGCAGTGGTCAAGACTCCGAGCTCTCGAAACAGGGATCCTGGGTTTGATCCCTGGTCAGGGAACTAAATCCCACATGCCACAAGTAAGACCTGGCACAGCCAATAAATAAGTAAAAATAACCTTAAAAAAAAAAGACATATTACTTTAAGACACTTTCGGCCTCTTTTATACAACCCTACCACAGTTAGTATGCAGCTCAATAAATACTTGTTGAATAGAACTGAATCATCTAGTGTAAAATTTTTATAGATGGTTGAGATGAGGAAGAGCCCAGATGACAGTGAGTTCCTCCATTCTACTTCAAACACGCCTGGCACTGTCTGTCAGCATCACCTTCTTGTTAAACCTCTTACCACGGCTTCCACTGCAGCTCATCCTCCCAGTCATCCTTCCGTTTCAGTGTCCACAGTGTCCACTGATCACTCACTGTGGTGGGGATCCTCTTCCACCTTGGAACTGCGCTCTTCCCCTCCATACTACCCGCATGCTCTAGCCTGCCGCTTTCTGCATTCTTCTTCCCATAAATCATTTCCTTGGTGAGTTCATCCACAGTCATGGCATTACCTATCACCTCAATTTCAGGTGGAACATGACCTTGTTTCCCTGGGTGTGTGCTAGTGTGTTGTCATTGTTACATATACAAGGCATTTTGTTATTGCACAACACTAATGATTAGAATTTCACAGTATAACTCACCAAGGAAAAGACTGTTTAGAGGATCTGAAGAAGAGTTGTTGGCATCAACAGCTGTAAACTCCTTCCTCCATGCCATAAAGTAAACCAAATAACAATACACAAATAGAAAAAGTCAGCAAAGCATGTGTTTAAAACTCTCAGGTTAATGATATCATACTTTATTTGTAGAAGGAAGAAACTAAGTAAATGAAACAATTAGCCAACAAAATATTTTTTAAAGGCCTTAGATTCTGTATTTATAAAACTCACTCATTGTAAAGTAAAATTTAAAAAAACTTACTTATATGAACAAAGTATATATTTTTATTAATCATAACTCTGGTTTTTATTTTTCTGGTGGCTGGTCCTAGTTGGCTGACCATACTACTCTTATGGATTCAGCTTCAAAACAAATCTCCTTAACTGCCTCCGTCCCCTTCCAACCAGATGCCTTAAGATTCTATATAGAAATTGCAAGCCACCACTGGGCTTATAGATTCATTATTTAGACCCAGAGTATGTAGATCATAGGTCCTAAAATAAGCTAAGGGTTACAGGTATCCCTCAGACCCAGTGCCTGGAACATAGAGATTATAGACTTTTGGAATAGGAGGATGGCAATTTGGGGCCAATTTTTGAATAATCCTGGCAGGAAAGAAAGCACATGATAGAAAGTGCCACAGAATACTACTACACAGGAAAAGTCATCAAAAGCTTTAAGGCCAGGAGTAAGACTGAGCCCACCTAACCTTACACCTAAAGCAGTTAGAAAAAGCAGAACAACACCCCCCACAAAGATCAGAGCAGAAATAAATGAAAAAAGAAATGAAGACTGGCCCCAGATACTAATCCAGAATAATAGATATAAAAGCCAAGTTTCACTGAAAGGTAGAACCACTTTAACATAATAAATATGTTTCATTCAAGCAAAACAGGAGAGAAGGAGATGACTGAGAATAGAACTATCAAGGCCCAGAGCCACCAGCACCCCCAGAGAGGGTAAAGGAAACATCTACATTACCTAGGCCCATAAAACGGACTGTGCTCTGCGGTGACTGCTCATTAGGGGTGCATAAGGAGGTGCCTTCCAGGGCTGGCCGGCCAAGCAGAGGGGTTATTAGAAATATGTATATATGTACACACTGCTACATTTAAAATAGATTACCAACAGTACCTACTGTACAGCACAAGGAACTCTGCTCAGTATTAATAACCTAATGAGAAAAGAATTTGAAAAGGGATACATGTATATGTATAAATGAATGCTGTGTACTTGAAACTAATACAACATTGTTAGTCAACTATACTCCAATATAAAATAAATTTTTTTTTTAAAAAAGAGAAGTATGTATATATGGAGGCTACTTCTCAGAAAGGGCAAGCTAGCTAAACTAAATTAAAGATCAAGAACCAAGGCGAGGACTTCACTGGTGCCTCAGTGGTAAAGAATCTTCCTGCCAATGAAGGAGACTCAGGTTTGATCCCAGATCTGGGAAGGTCCCACATGTCACAGAGCAACTAAGCCTGTGTGCAAAATAAATAAATAAAATTATTTTTTTTTAAATAGAATCAAGGGGGACCAACTGGGCATCAGATCAGAGTGGTGAAGACAGAGAGAAAAATGAGAATACAATTCTAGGGAGTGATAAGAATGCAACAAGATCTGTGGGAGGTCCCAAGTCCATGGACTGGGATTCACTCTGATTCTTCTGAACTTCTCACCAGGTTAAAGGCAGAGCCTTGAGAGGCACACACCTGTGTGGGAATGATTTCCTTCTTCTGAGTCCCTGCTATCTCCCGGAGTCCAGGTTTCTTCAGATTTGACAGGCAGAAGGCTGCCAGGTCACTAAGGTAGGCAAGGAGATCCAGCTGTGCCCTTCTGGTCCTCTGTAGTCCACCTACCCCATCAGACATTATAGGTAGCCTCAGCACCATCACAAGTCCAGCCAAATGCTAACACATCTCTAGAGTCAACTATAATAGCACACCTTCTGTGACACCACACTGCGAGCTTCTTCCAACTGACAGGCAGTTCTCTCCCAGTTTCTAACTGACTCTTCCTTCTCTTGGGTCGATTAGTGTTTCCTGAGGCTCTGCTCTGATTTTCTCCACCCAACCCTCTGTCTATTTATATCTATACTCACAACTCCATTGACCATTTCTACATGTTAAGGATGAATCACCAGTCCATTTCTGCCAGATCTAAATTAATATATCTAGTTGTCTGCTGGATGTCTTCGCTTGATGGCCTTGCAAGCACTTTGAACTCTGATGTCCAAACCCTGACATGATTTCTTCACCAGATAGCTTCCCACCACTGTGTTCTTTTACTCAGTAAAAGACACTAACATCCACTCACACGCTCAAACCAAAAACCTGAGTCATCATTGAATTCTCCACTTCCCTTACTTTCCACATCCAGGTCTTGCTGGATATACCCTCAAATGTGTCCTCAAATCCATCCACATCTCCATTGCTTCTACCCTATAGAGTCCAAACCGCCATCATCTTTAACGTGGACTGACGTAACAGCCCCTCAACTTGCCTCCCAGAATCTAGTGTTGATCCTCTCCAGTCCTCTGCGTGTAACACAGCCAAAATGCAGCGCTGGCAGTGTCGTTCCTCTGCGTAGAACAAGGACGACCTACAAACACCTACTCATGGGTTTCACTGTGCACCATGATCTGACCCCTGCCTGCCTCTTGAGCCTCATCTCACATCATATCCCTCCCCTCCCCGTCTAGACTCCAGATGCTCTGAACTTCTCTCATTCCTTTCGTATCTGCCACCTTTGCACATACTGTTCCCTCTTCCTGAAGCATTCTTCCCACCTCTCACCTGATCACCTCAGAATCACTCCTAAGGTCACAGAGTAAACATCACTGCTTCCTTTGCAGACAAGATCCTCCCCCCACCCAAAATGTGTATTCCAGTAATGTGCTGTACTTTCTCAGTAATATTTTCCAAACCTAATATTGCTCAAACTTTATTATAGCTACTTGTGCTTATTCCCTTATCTCTTACTAAAGGTTATATCCTCAGTGCCTAGCACACTGTATGGCATAAAAGACTCAGTTAATATTAGAATAAATGAGAAAATGAGTCAGTGACAAAATCTAAGTAATTTGGATATGACTCCTCAAAAAATGGGCTCCTCAAGGTGAGTCAGATCAGATAAAAGGTAGATGCCAGTAGAAATAGCAGATCACAGGAATCTGTCCTCCCGTGTCTGACCAGGCTAGGTGAGTGGATGTGTTCCAGCTGTATGGTTCTTCCGTGGCGGTGAGTGCACCAGTGCTGAGTCACTGGTGGTGCTGAGGCACGTGCACATGGGTAGGCATCTGAGTGCACAGAGCATCCATCCTAACCTACCTCAGACGGGCCCGATCAGCCCCTCTTGGAAACATGTACACAGGCCTGCATCATTCCACAATCAGTCCCGCACTGCTCAGGCTTCCCTGGTGGCTCAGTGCTAAAGAATCCACCTGCCAGTGCAGGAGACATGGGTTTGATTGGGAAGATCCCCTGGAGCAGATAATGGCACCCCGCTCCAGTATTCTTGCCTGGTGGGCTACAGTCCATGGGTTTGCAAAAGAGTCAGACACGACTTAGCGACTGAACTTAACAAAGATACTGCTGAGTATCTTGAATGAAATTATCTCTGTCTCTCACACAGTTGCCTCTCCCTGCTTCTTTAACCAGAGATGGATCTGGATGTTAGATGGGAAGGGGACTTCGTAGCAGCAGGATAGAGTTGAACTTGAGCAGGTGATCCTCTGGCTTCCTACATCTCTAGGACAATGTCCTCTTGCCCCTGTTTGCTGCATATTCTGCTGGCTGGTGCAACTCTTGGGTCATTCTGAGCCTAGAAATAGCCTGAGTAGCACCCTCTGGCAGACTAAATTGCATTGTCTTTCCCAGCACTATCTTCCTGAGCCTGGTTGTAAAGCCTATCACACTTCTCAGATGCTTGTATTTTCAGCACAGATGCAACAGGCACCGTTCACAGTCTCTGTACCAAGGGCTTCCCTGTTCCACATGAAGATGACCCACATCTTAACCTCCAGGGTCAAACATTTTCACTGAGCTTCTCTCCACTTAATGTCCACATTTTCCCCCTTATTATCCAGTTCCAGTCCTACTGGGCTGTGTCCAGGCTCAGTAAGAATAAGGGCCACGATGGTCTAGACATCCGCTATTGATAGATGAGGGCGACTGATGATACACATGGTATGTGTGCTGGTCCTAAATCTCTTCTTTCTCGAATCCTTTAATCCAAATTAATCAACCCTCCTTATTGATATCTGCCAAATTCCTACTTATCTTTCAGGTCTAGTTCAAGATTTGTTTCTTCTTTAAAGGTCAGCCTAAGCCACTGGTCAGGTATGGTTATGAGACCTGGACCGTAAAGAAGGCTGAGCACCAAAGAATTGATGCTTTTGAACTTTGGTGCTGGAGAAGACTCCTGAGAGTCCCTTGGACAACAAGAACAACAAACCAGTCAATCTTAAGGGAAATCAACCCTGCACACTCATTGGAAGGACTGATGCTGAAGCTATAGTGTTTTGGTCACCCGATGTGAACAGCCAACTCATTGGAAAAGTCCCTGATGCTGGGAAAGATTGAGGGGAGAAGGAGAAGGGGGTGTCAGAGGATGCAATGACTGGATGGCATCACTGACGCAATGGACGTGAACTTGGGCACACTTCGGGAGATGGTGAGGGACAGGGAGGCCTGGCGTGCTACAGTCCATGGAGTCACAAAGAGTCAGATATGACTGTGTGACTAAACAACAACAAGCCAGAGTGATCTCATTCTGCTCTGAATTAATACCACTTCCTCTCTGGTTATTCAATGTTAGTACTAGTTTATAAATCTTCATAGTAAGCGGTAATTATTACTGATGTTTGCGGTGGCTTGAACAATGGTGGAATAATTAACACAAATTATGACTAGTTTTAAAGGACATATGAATGGTTAGTTATAGAAGATATCTGGCTCTCTGGCTATCAGGAAAGAGATTGAGGAGTTATTTGAAGATACAATTACTGAACTCTTTTGGCAAAGACATCAGAAGTAGGACTGCAGACAAAGATACTCCTTTGGAGTTCAGCTTAAAGCAAGGAGGAGAATGTTAAGTGCAGTCACTGTGCCTTAGTAGTAACAGGAGCGCAAGCCCACTTACGAGTTTCCATCATGTACTGCTACACTGCGTCCTGTGTTGCATTGTAGCAGGCTGTACACAGCCTGAGATACCCTTTTCTCTACAGATCAGTGACCCTTTGTGGAAAGAGGTTCTTGCTCAATCATATCATAAGTATATTGCCAAGGATCTAATACTTGAAGAATCAGAGATAGAGGCAGTAATGTTTTCTTGACTTAGCCATGCACACAGTGGCTACTCACTAAAACACAGCCTCTCCCATTAATACATGAACTCTGTGGAGCAAGGATGTTGTCTGGTGTGTTTAGTAATGTATCTCTAGTGCCTGATTCACACAGCAGGTGATGATACATATTTTACTAGTGAATAGTTAGTACACATATTAGACGAAGACAACAAGACACAGAAGAAAAGTTTAATAATTCTGTTCTAGAGTATATCAGTTTTTGAGAGAGGTCTTTATTTTTAGATTCTTCCTTTCCTACCGCATCTGCTGTGCAGTGAAGACAAAGTTAAGAAGTGACCAAAATGGATCATAAACATAAACCCAAATGTGAAAGTTAAAACTATAAAACTTCTGGATATTGAGGAAAACACAGGAGAAAATCTTTGTGACTTTGGTATAAACAAAAAAATTTTATGCAGGGCACAAAAAGGACTAACTAGATGAGGAAAAAGTAAAAAATTAGACTTCATCAAAAATTTAAACTTCTGGTCTTCAAAAGATACCATAAAAAAAAAAAAAAGGCAGGTCCCTAATATGGGCAAATACTTTCAATTCATATACTCACAGAAGATTTGTATCCAAACTATTTTAAAACCTTTATAATAAAAAGAATATATAAAGAACTCTTGCAATGCAATAACAAGAAGCCAAACATTCCAATTCTTTGAATGGGCAAAAGATTTAAAAAGACCACCAAATTTAAGATAGGTGGCAACTAAGCACATGAAAAGATGTTCAGTATCATTAGTCATTGAGAAAATGCAAACTAAAACCACAATGAGATACCACTACACAGCTACTAAAATAATTTTTTTTAACTGACAATACCAAGTGCCGATGGAGATGCAGAAATCTGGAATTTTCACAGAATGCTGGTAACTATAAAACCGTACAGCCACTTTGGAGAAATTTGGCAGTTTTCCTTTATCAAGTTAAACATTCACTTACCACAGCATCTAAGATTTCACTCCAAGTTATCTGTCCAAGGAAAGTGCATACATATCCACAAAGACTTGTATGGGAATGTTCAAAACTGGAAGGTGGAAACAAATGTCCATCAACAGGTGAATGGATAAACTGTGGTATATTCAACAATGAAATACTACCCCACAACAGAAGGGATGAACTGCTGATATACACAGAAACATGGATGGATATCAAAAACATAATGCTGAATTAAAGAAGCCATACACGGGATACATACCATATGATTCCATTTATATGAAGCTCTACAGTACGCAAAACTGATCTACAGTGAAATCTGATCACTGGATGTCTGGGGTTGGGTAGAGAGAGACAATTGCAATGGGCAGAGGGAGATTTGGGGAGGGTGACAGAAATGTTCTTCATATTGACTGCAGAGATGATTACACAGATGTAGATGTCTGTCAAAACTCACTGATTACACATTTAAAATGGGTTCATCCTGTTTGAATTTTTCACAGATGTGTATTACTTCTGTAATTTAAAAAGATTTGTTGTCCTTTTAAAACTCTTCTAACTGGTCAGGCTTGGTTAGTGAGAGAAGCAGGTTTTTAAGATGCTTATATAAAAGGGATTACCGTGAGTAATTATATGAAGAGACTATAATCACTGAAAGTTGGCTATGAGCCACCAGATAATACTAGCATGTTTTTCTCACAAAGTTAACAATAGTTCTGTCAAACTCACCTGATAGACAATTTTAAAAATTTTAAGCAAAAAAATAAAATTAAAAAAAATAAAAATGGGTGCATCTTGTATGTAAATTATATTTCAATAAAGTTGAAAGAATAATTATTTTACAACAGTTAAGGAGTAAGTATTTTTTGTTATCAATAGTGGCTGGCCAACAAGTCATTACAAAAGTTAATCAGTCCATTGTAGGATAAGAGTATCCTCGATCCATAGCCTCTGAAACATACCAGAGAAACAGATTCTCTTACCAGCAGAAAATCAAGGAATTTGCTTTGCAATTCACAGAAGCTAGAGTGTGAATTTGCACACCCTCTTGTGATTAACGAGTTAATTTTCAAAAAGTCAGGCCTGAGCTATGTTAAAGTGAAAGTGAAAGTCGCTCAGTCATATCCAGCTCTTTGCGACCCCCTGGACTATACAGTCCATGGAATTCTCAGGCCAGAATACTGGAGTATATGTAGCCTTTCCCTTCTCCAAGGGATCTTCCCAATCCAGGGATCGAACCCAGGTCTCCCGCATTGTGGGCAGATTCTTTACCAGCTGAGCCACCAGGGAAGCCCATGTTAAAAAGTGAAGAAAGGTATTTTTTATCAGGTTAATGCTTCAAAAGTAAAGAATCCCCACTGTGAGAAAAAATACTTCTGGCATATACTCTGATTGGCGCCTGGACCTTCCAAAGAGGGCAGCACACACATGGCAGGCAGATGGACAGAAATGCCTCCTTGACCATACTCTATGTGGCACACAGTGGAAGAGTAGTTTCTCCATCAGAGGAGCAGGTTGTTAGAATAGCCAGAGGGATAAGGTTTTTATTTGTAATTGGGCTCACAAATGTTTGTTATGATCTTTAAAAAAAAAAACAAAAAACTGTCAGTCACTGAAAAGGCTTTCTCTGCAAGCACAGAAAGGGAAGAAAGCAAAGTAAATCTGCTAACTTCCCTCTCCACCTGCCTTACCTTACTCTTCTTTCCTCCATCCCCTTAACTCATTACCCCTCCACTAGTAAAGGTTAAAACCACACCAGGGGGCTTGGTTGAACCTAAAGAAAAGGAAGGCCTAGGATCTGGATGTATTGATAGATAAGAAGTTGGGGAGGGTGACTGAATTCAATGAACTCTTGTCATTTCTAGTTCCAGCATCTTGCTGCTGTTGCTGCTGCTAAGTCACTTCAGTCGTGTCTGACTCTGTGCGACCCCATAGACGGCAGCCCACTAGGCTCCTCTGTCCCTGGGATTCTCCAGGCAAGAATACTGAAGTGGGTTGCCATTTCCTTCTCCAATGCATGAAAGTGAAAAGTGAAAGTGAAGTCGCTCAGTCGTGCCCGACTCTTAGTGACACCATGGACTGCAGCCCACCAGGCTCCTCCGTCCATGGGCAAGAGTACTGGAGTGGGTTGCCATTGCGTAATAGTACACTAATGTCCTGTCCAGCAATTAACTCTTCTGCTCTGTACAAAGCCCTGTTGGGAGAATAAAATTAAATGTCTGTCCTCCCTTGACAGAAACCAAGGGATATCCTAGGGACTCCTTCCCCTAGACCCTTTCTCTCTCTATCCTGATAGAGCCATAGACGGCCCTTGACTTAAGCTTGGCCAATCAAATAATCTCATGGAACTTTATTTCTTTGCAAGAAGCAAAGACATGGCTTGCAGTGGAGCCAGGCAAGACAACCAAGCAGTTTCTTTCTCTTGTCAGTTCCAAGCCTCATCCTTAGGTTTCCCATCCATCCTGTGAGGCTTTCCTCCATGGAGAAATACATATTTTAAGTTTCCCACCTCCCTCCCCTACCCCTCATCCTTTTTTAATTCCGCCCCCCATCAGAATAATGTCTGTTACCAGTTGGTGGTGGTGTTGTTTTACCACTTTCTATATATCCCTTTTTTGTTTTTAAAAAATGCATATATGTGTCAAATAAATTGGATTACATTATACATGTTGTTACACAACATGCTTTTCCTGGGCTGTGATCTTCTATTTCTTTTGTAACATCTCATCATTTCTGATTAAAGATGTACACAAAAATCTTACCAAAGTTGGAGTCTATGGATAGGGTAGGACTCAGTTAATCTATTACATAGCCCATTTATTACTCATAAGAGAATGGGCTCAAGTTCATCTGGCTGAACAAAGATCCTAAAGAATGCCAACTACGTGTGAGGCTCTGAAGTTCTTACAGGCAACATAAGCGTTCTTGAGCAGAGAAATCTCATGATGAAGACAATGTTTCATAACACGGCAACAGCAAGTATAATAGACAAGAAGGAGACCCTGGACAGCAGGGAGACTAGTTCAGTGGCTAATAAAGGAGTAGCTCTAAAGAAATAACATTCTAGATTACAATGGTGGTCAGAAAAATGGAGAGAAATTTTACTGAATTTTTAAGAAGGTAGACTAGTAGAGTGGAAAAAACAATGATTGGAATTAGAAGAGCTAGATTTCAGTTCCAAGACTGAAATTTATTAGCTGTGTGATATTTGGTAATATACTTTCTTGCTCCATATCTTTTTCTCTGTCAATAAAATGAAGAACCTGGAATAGCAGGGCTTTAAGTTTCAGGGTTTATTTCCCCAGCAAAACCCCTGCTCCTCGCATAGGGACAGGGTTCAGAGCCCCAGCTCTCCTTCATTATACCTCCCAGCCACTTTATTACACCTATAAGGCATTCTTGAGAAATCAAGAGGACTAGGATACAAATTTGAGAAATCTTTAAAGGCTCTACTATTAACTCTAATATTCAATGACTCAAGGGGGTAAGTTTGGCAGAGATGTCTAGAAAAACAGTAATGATTTTAATAGTTACCACAGAATCAAATTAGAAAGGATGAACTGACTTCTGGTAAATCTACCAGTTTCTCTTTACATGCAAACCCAGCTTAACATCTAAATCTTGTGCAAATGGTAATCTAACCTCTATGCAAGCAATACAGTCACAAATAATTCACTGCCTAACAATTCAGCTCACTCCCATTTGAGATCCTCTAACTGTTCAAATGTTCTTCCCTGTTAAATCAAAACTGGTTCCCCATCACTGTCATCTGAAATGAAGGTCCTTATTCCATCTTGTGAAGCTCAGTTCAGGTCAGTCGCTCAGTCGTGTCTGACTCTTTGTGACCCCATGAATTACAACATGCCAGGCCTCCCTGTCCATCACCAACTCCCAGAGTTCACTCAAACTCACGTCCATCAAGTCGGTGATGCCATCCAGCCATCTCATCCTCTGTCATCCCCTTCTCCTCCTGCCCCCAATCTCTCCCAGTATCAGAGTCTTTTCCAATGAGTCAACTCTTTGCATGAGGTGGCCAAGGTACTGGAGTTTCAGCTTTAGCATCATTCCTTCCAAAGAAATCCCAGGGTTGATCTCCTTCAAAATGGACTGGTTGGATCTCCTTGCAGTCCAAGGGACTCTCAAGAGTCTTCTCCAACACCACAGTTCAAAAGCATCAATTCTTCGGTGCTCAGCCTTCTTCACAGTCCAACTCTCACATCCATACATGACCACTGGAAAAACCATAGTCTTGACTAGAGGGACCATTGTTGGCAAAGTAATGTCTCTCCTTTTGAATATGCTATCTAGGTTGGTCATAACTTTCCTTCCAAGGAGTAAGCGTCTTTTAATTTCATGACTGCAATCACCATCTACAGTGATTTTGGAGCCCCAAAAAAGTCTGACACTGTCTAAGCTCTCTTCCTGAGAAGAGCTCTCAAGTCTACTTTATTCCCACCCCCCACCACCCCACTTATTCTCTCTTGCTCTGGCCTGCCAGGAATGTTCCACAAAGGTTGCTAGCTCCACTTCTGGATCAAATCAACATTTTCTAAGCATCTGCCTAAAAGGAGATCTGCACTTTTTCAAGGCTTTAAAGAGTTAATCAAATCAGATGGTCTTCCTTGAAACAAATGACTAGCTCTATAATAAAGTGTAAATAGAACCTACATTCATTATCTAGAAACCATTATTTTCTTACTAAACTTAGAAGGAAAGTTATGACCAACCTAGACAGCATATTAAAAAGCAGAGACATTACTTTGTCAACAAAGGTCTGTCTAGTCAAGGCTATGGTTTTTCCAGTGGTCATGTATGGATGTGAGAGTTGGACTGTAAAGAAAACTAAGCACCGAAAAATTGATGCTTTTGAACTGTGGTGTTGGAAAAGACTCCTGAGAATCCCTTGGATTGCAAGGAGATCCAATCAGTCCATCCTAAAGGAAATCAGTCCTGGGTGTTCATTGGAAGGACTGATGTTGAAGCTGAAACTCCAATATTTTGGCACCCTGATACGAAGAGCTGACTCATTTGAAAAGACCCTGATGTTGGGAAAGATTGAAGGCAGGAGTAGAAGGGGATGACAGAGGATGAGATGATTAAATGGCATCACTGACTCAATGAACGTGAGTTTGGGTGGACTCTGGGAGTTGGTGATGGACAGGAAGGCCTGGCATGCTGCGGTTCATGGGGTTGCAAAGAGTTGGATACGACTGAGAGACTGAACTGAACTGAACCGAACCATTAGCTGGTCCCAGTGTGTCAGAAGTAGATTGCTAAATCTTTTAACCCAAAGCAAATTGTGAAAACATCTAGCTAGGGATTCAAAAAGATCTAAGACTCAAGCTTCAAAGAAACAAGTATAAATAACATAAATAAATGGAAGCAGCCTGACTCCAAGCTTGTAATCTCAACAGTTCTCAGGGGAATGTAATTCTCACAGGTAACAAAATTTAATTATCACCAAGGTGACCTGGAATATCAATGTTAGTAAGAAAGCTTCATTCACAATTCTTCATCCACCCATTCCATATTCTACCATGAGGTCTGCAAAATCAGGGTGTGTAGCTTAGGTCTGTGTTTCTTCCAGTCTGGGTAATCTGGGGATGGGGATTAGGAAGTAGGACCAAGTCCCTAAGGAGAAAGCAAGCTGGCATAGCCAGTCTGTGATGCCTGTGGGAGTGCTGAGACTTTATGGTTTCCTGTGCCCTGGTTGTCCTAGTAACCTGAGGCCTCCCTATTTGTGTTGGCATTGTGGGGCCAAGAGCGGAAGCAAAGCTGAAGTACCAGGAAGACTTGCAGGGAAAAAATGCGGGTAATGCAGCAGTTATGCCACAAAGGGTCAAGCCTAGGGCATAAGAATTACCAGACTTTGGGGAAAGCGGGAAGTATCTTATAAAAATCAGATTTCCATATTCTACTTCTAGCGTTTCTGATTCAGGAGATATAGGACGAGCTCGCGAACCTGAAATTTTAAGAAGCTACCTCGTAAGACAAAGATGACACTTTTGAAAATTCGGGCTAAGCAAACACATCAGCAGTTGAGGAGAAAAAGTATCACCATTGATCAATTTCAGAAAGCTGATATTTTAGCATGGTAGTTCTGAATGTGGTGGGAGTGGGGGACAGAATTTCCCTCCAGGGAACACTTGGCAATGTCTGGAGATGCTTTAGGCTGTCACATCTGAGAAGGTATATCTGACATGCAGTGGGTAGAGGCTAAGGATGCTGCTAAACATCCTACAGTATACAGAACTACCCCTGCAACAAAGGATTATCCAGCCCAAAACATTAGTAATGCCATGGTTGAAAGGGTATTCTGTCCCTCAACCCCATCACCTCCCAATCCATAGAAATCAATGCTACCTACATATTCTTAGGTCATAGTACAGAGACTGATAAGACCCCCTGGAAATCACTTGAGACCCCTAAGTGATTATTTTAAATAGTGATTTAAAAAGAATACAGATGGGGGGGTGGGCTTGCCAGGTGGTGCCAGTGGTAAAGAATCCACCTGTCAATGCAGGAGTCATAAGAGACACAGGTTCATTACCTGGGTCAGGAAGATCCCCTGGAGAAGGGCATGGCAACCCACTCCAGTATTCTTCCCTAGAGAATCCTATGAACAGAGGAGCCTGGCGGGCTACAGTCCATGGGGTCACAAAGCGCTGGACATGACTGAAGCGACTTAGTACACACGCAGATAAGAAGGAGATGAAAATAACAGAAAATAAAGAGAGGCAGGTATGGACAACAACGGTGAGCTAAGAGGGGAATCAAGGGAGGACAAGGCAGAGTGACCACAGTGGGAAACGAACGCTGCACTCCTGGTGGTCGTAGGCCATGCAGACCAGTGAAGAGGAGATAAATCTATTAGAATATCATAGAAGCAAAAAGGAAGAAAATGAAGAAACTGTGAAGAAGTAGTTTCGGGATTTGCCAAGAATAGATCTGGAATGAAAACAAAATGTTAGAGACACTTCTTCTAAGCAGTGATAAGTAAGGATTTCTCAGCAATGATTTAAAAAAAAAAATGAGAGGACCCTTAGAAAGAAATCAGGAACTATGTTAAGAAAGGAAAAATATAATTATTTATGACCTTCTAGCCCTAATCACCACCCCCCCCCTCCAAGAAAGATGGATCCAGAAAAAGTTCCCTGGCTTCACTGAGCAGAGACAATGAAAGGGAAGGGGAGCTGGAGGAAGTGCACGCCCAGGAACCCTTCTTCAAGGAGAAGGGGGCAAAGGTGGTGCTCTAGGAGCATGGAGGAGCAAGGTCAGAGAAGAGAAGGAAGGGGAAAGATAAGTGAGAGGGACTTCAGGGACTCTCGGGGACAGAGATTAAAGGAGGGATTTTTGTTTTCAGTGTTGCTTTTGAAATATAGGAGATGAGATATAACCTTCCTCTTCTATCTCTTCTAAGAAACGTCCAGTAAAAACTGACATTACTCATCAGGGCTTTGGGGTTGGGTTTGTGTTTCTTTTCCAGTTGTGACCACATGTAAGACTGGCCTCCAGACAGATAAAGAGCTCAGTTACACATGTTTTACTATGTCTGAGGTGACCATAAGATTTCTGGAGCAGCCGAAAGACAGCCAGTCGCGTGACAGTGTACTAACTCCTGGAGTTTGGAACTACACTAACACAAGAGTCACATCTGGCCACTTAAACTTAAATTAACTAAAATTTAAAATTCCAGTCCTCAATCACACTAGCCACATTTCACGTGCTCAGCAGGCACATGTGGCTAGCAGCTACTGATTAGGCAGGACAGGTAGAGAACACTTCCAGCGTAATAGAAAAGTTCTAGTGAACTGTGCGAGAGTAAAGGAAAAAAGCTTAAACAGCTAACAAAAAAAACAAACTCTTTCAAATCTTTAAAGAGCTGCTGCATTGAAAAACAAGTCAATTTCCCCATACTGTTTCAAAGAGCAGAATTGTGGGAATGGATGAGATGCTAGCAAGGCAGACTTCTGCTGAACAACACGTGAGTAACTTAAAGCTAGCTGACCACAGAATGGGCCGCTTCCACTACAGATGGCAGTAATCCATTCCATTCAGTAGAGACAGTCAAGCAAAGACCTTCTTGGTCATATTTCAGAGATAATAAAGAAGTAGATGCCTACTCAGTATCTAGTTTTGAGTCTATAACTTTAAGAGCAATTTACAAGTGAGATAAAAATGAAAGTCATAAATGGAATTTCAAAGGTTACTATCACTGTGGGGCAAGCATGAAAAATTAAACCATCTAAATAGATAAGAAACTCAGAATTAACGGTGTTTAGCTGGGGGTTAATTATTAGTGGTGGGGGCTATCATTTACATAGCAATTCGTAAGCAGAAAAAGTTAAAAAGAAAAATTTGGTAATGGTTCCAATGGTACAGTGACAACACAGGGCGATTTCAATATAGGTTATCAATGGAAACCTGACTATGGTTGAAATTGGTACTACAACCAAAGAATCTTTTATGTTCTCTGCCAGAGAGAATATAAGTTGTCTGGGTACAGCAACTATCTAATCTTCAGACTCTGGCCCCTTCATCCCATCCTCTCGCCATTCACCACAGCCTTACAAGTCATGTCTCTCAACTCTTGAAACTCAGTCGCCTTCAAACTGTCCCTTCCTCTCCAGAAGAGTGATTCCTCTCCTCCTCATCTGAATATAGAATGGCAAAGGATATTATCTCTTAACCTTCTGTCCTAGCTATGAATCTACCCACGCTCATCTTCCACTCCCAAATGTATTTGGCTTGCTCATAATTTAAAATATACTGAATAGACATATTCATAGTCATATACTGACTTATGGTTCTATTGTCTGTGTACTTTGGTATGTGCATGTATATGAGAACATTCATGCACACACACATGATAACACCTGTTACTGGTAAGAATTTAGGAATCTGGCACCAGGCTAATGAAATGCACTGTACACTGCCTAGCACTACATCAAGCTTAAGTGGTCACGCAAGGGACTTTCCAATAATAGCCCAGTCATGCTTCTGGAGGCAAAATGAGGGAAGATGAGACTGAAGTAGAAGTGAATTTGGAAACTTCTTTTTTTCTTGTAGGAAATATAATGGGCAAAAAAAGAGCATCTTGTGCTATATCTACTGGAAGAATGTTTAGTCACAAGGAGAAGGTTGAACCTGTGCTGAAAGTAAGCATAATAGAGTATACAGAATTCAGAGTAAGAAAAAGGTGATAGAAGAGGAAAGAAGACAGAAGTGGATCATGCAGAATAAATAAGGCCTAACCCTTTAAAAATCCCAGGTTTTACCGAAGAGAAAGGAAGAAAAAGATTTTCAATATGAGAAAGTTTAGAGTTTAAGATGGAAAAGAGCCAGAAAGGGCTGCAGGCTTAAAAAAAAAAAATCAATGAAGAAGCAGTGGTGTATGTTGGCAAAGAGAAGTGTAGAGCTGAGAGGAGGGAGAGAATTTATGGTAGAGGAAGTTGGTGTGAAGTTTTCCTCTAAAGATGCCCAGCAGAGCAAAGAAGGAATGAAGGTAAAAGCCACTGGGAATGAGGTAGGGCTGAGGCTGAAACAGCATGGTAGAGAGGAACAGAGCCCAAAGTAGGAAATTATTTTCTTTTTAAAAAATTAACCGACCCAGATTTCCTTGTCTGGGGCCAAAAGTAACTGGAATTTAAGGATCTTTAAAGTAAATTACAACGATCCTAATCCTTGCAATTGCCTTTGGCCCAGGATAAAATAAATTTAAAAGATCATGATAGAATTAGTGTAAGTTTCTGACACTGTAGAGTTGATTTTGAAGAGAAATCAGACTAATAAATTGCTATGTTTATATAAATATTATTGAATAACAACTTTAGCTGTATCTCTTTTTATCAGCCACAAGGCAAATATAGAAACTTTATAGTTACACACATGTCCACAGAGGATAGTAAGTAACCTAACATATATGGTAAAGTTGTTACCTGTCTTTCTATACTGAATGCCAAAGAAATGTTTTAATGGATTTAGGATATATAGTTGCAGGTTAAAGGGCTGCACACACAAAAGTTAAGAGTTAAAAATATAGTGAATCTGAACATTCAATTCAGATTAATTGAAATAATTCAAATCAATTGAAAATTTTCAGTCAGAGAAATAGGAAGAAAAGGAATGAAGAAAAATAAACAAGAGTCTCAAAGACCTGTAAGGATGTTTGTGACACCATTAAGCATACAACACACACCTAATTGGAGTGCCACAAGCCTGATGGGAAGCTAGAGAGAAAGAAAAAGGGAAGAAAGACTATTTGAAGAAATAATGAGTGACAACTTCCAAACTTTGATAAATGAATCTACATAACCAAGAAGTTCAACAAGCTTTAAACTCAAAGAGATCTGTATCTAGATATCATAATCAATCAAAAGCTAAAGACAAAGAGAATATTTAAAATAGCAAGAGAGAAGTTGACTCTTCGTTAACATTAGCAAGGGATCCTCGTAAGACTAACAGCTGATTTCTTGTCAGAAATCCTGGAGGCCAAAAGGCAATGGGATGGCTATTGAAAATGCTAAAAGTAAAAACAAAACAAAACAAAACAAAAAAAAAAATGAATTCTATATCCAGCAAAATTAGCCTTCAAAAATAAAGGGGAATTTTAGACATCTTCAGATAAACAAAAGAGCTGAGAGGGTTCCTCACTAAAAGTTGTGCTCTGCAAGAAATATTGAAGGGAATCCTTCAGGCTGAAATGAAAGAACATGAAGAAATAAAATGACCAGTAAAGTTAACTACATGGTTAAATATCAATGAAAAAAAAAAAAAGAGTTAAAAATAAAGACCATATGATGAGGAACAGGAAAAGAAGTTCTATGCACTGACAAAGAACTGAGGCATGAACAACGCAAGAATTTCCACGTCAGTGACAGAAATGAGGCGCGAAAGCAAGACAAAGGAAAAGACTCGATGCCATGTAACTAACCTTTGAGTTTTAAATCAAATACTGAATCAGATTCTTCAACTTTTCTATTTAAAAAAAATTCAAATAACTTAAGCTGTTTGACAAATGTAGCCATGCAATTTTAAATGACTATAAAAATTAGAGGATCAGTGCTTACCCCTTTGGCAAAGACCAAAGATGGTAGTAGTGCTAGACACAGATAACCTTGCCTCTAAGCTCCTCATTATTACTTAAGAGACCATCGATTCTACCTAAGAGGCCAATCCAAACTCCTTATCGCCAGGCCTTAATCAAGGTCTTTAAAGACTTCGTCACAATGGGACCCTGGGAGCCCTAACTCCCACTCCTCTCTAACCTGCTTCTCACTCTTGGGGTGCACCGGTATCTGAGGGGTGGCCATTTTCACTTCCCACCT
>SJYQ01094029.1:0-14534 GCA_006410935.1 Redunca redunca | reverse complement strand
ACACCCCACAAAAGACATTTTCCTCTCTCTCCTCAGACCATAGGCCATTACTCATTAGGACCCAAGTGTGCCTCTCCCAGGGTCTCTCATCCGTACCTTTTCTTCCCTTCCCATGGCCACCATCAGATGGGCCCCTGTACACTCCTGACCTTCTGGGATAAACTTCTAGCTGGCATCCCTACTTCCAGCCTGCACGTGGATGGAATTTCCAAACTTCCTAGCACATAAGATAAATCATGCTTCTTTTCAGCTCAGAAATCTCAGACTCCTTATCATTTACACAAGAAAACCTAGACTCCTTGGCTGACTGTTCTCAGCATCTTAGGTAAGAAAGAGCTTCAGAGCTAAGATTTTTTCCAGGTTGGCCCCAGCATCTCTGACCAGCTCATTGTCTCCTGGGTTCTCTTGGAGCAGCTACTCTAGTCATAGGATTCACTTGTAACTCATGTTTCCCCAATCTTCTGAATCCCTACCTATTACTACTCGACTCAAAATCCAACTCTGTGACTACCCGACATAGCTCAGTCCCTCTTCTGAGCTCCAAAGCATAATTATATGTAAAGAATGATAAGGCGGAGACCTGCTTGTTACCCGCAACCTCTTCTTACCTTCCTTATTAATGAACCTCCAATGCTTAGCTGAGCACTTAGCAACCCAGAATTAATACATTTCTATAAACAACAAGGTCCTACTGAATAGCACAGGGAACTAAATTCAATATCCTGGGATAAACCATAGTGGAAAAGAATATAAAAAGAATGTATATATGTGTATAACTGAGTCACTCTGCTGTACAGCAGAGATTAACACATTGTAAATCAACCTCAGTAAAAAAAAAATTTTTAAATACAAAGAATTAATATATTTCTCATCTTTCCTAGCATTCAGATGTGGCTATGTGACCATGTGGTTTGTGAACAGAAGTCGTGTGTATAACTTCTGAGAAGTATCACTAAAGGGAGGGAGTATACCTTTTTTTCTCCTTTCTGCTTCCAGCTGCCTGGAATGCAGAGGCAATAACTGGAACTTCAGCAGCTATTCTGGAAAGTGAGGTGACCTTAGAAATGAAATCCAGATGAATGAAGCAAAGAGAAAGAAAATACCTGGTCACTGATACTGTGGATCTCAACACAAACTGAATGAGGTCATATAGTGTATTTTCATGTGTGTGTTCCCTTTATTTCAACTAGAATACAGCTACTGGAGGGGAGGGGTCATGCCTTATCCTTCTCTGAATCATGTGCAGGCACTTAATAAATAACTGATCTTGCTACTACCTCATCCATCACCAAGTCCTTTGTGCAGTCCCTGGTTATTTTTGGAGGGGATTATCCAACTTCTCACAATTGTCCTTGCTATTTCTGGCCTTATAATCTGCATTATGAGCTACAGCCCAAATCACTTTCCTTATATGTTGCTTCTCCCACAGCAAATTCCCACTTCTCATTGGGTTTCAACTCTGTCTTTTGGTTCATGTTATAAGTCTAAGACACTCCCCTGACTTATTGTCTAAACAGACGCATCTTAAAGTCCGCTAGACCACAAGCTCCTGAGCACAGGCATCATCATCACCAGCTTGTTGATCACTGCAGTAGGTGCTCAATAAAGATTGAGCAAACTGAATTTCCCCAGACATGCATTCTTCATCCACTCCCTAAGATTTCTCCTCCATCATCCTCAGAGATCATCTCCTTCCCAGCCACCAGCTATGCCCCTCATCCAATTCACAATGGGAGAAATCCCACCTTCTCTAGCAAATCTGTCATAAGTAAGAGTGGGAAGGTTTACACTCTCCCCTAAAAGTGTCTCTACACATTCCCTAATGCTTTTAGCATGTGTTCATGGAGTTGTGATGTACAGCTAATGTCTCTTCACTTTTTCTTGGGCGTTCAATAAATATCACAAATCTCAAAGAGTGGCTAAACCACAGAATGAGGAGCTACACTGCCCTAGTATGAATCTTGGTTCCACCACTTACTAGTATGGCCTTGGGAGAGTTATTTAATTTCTATGAGCCTCAGTTTCCTCATCTGTAAAATGGAGGTACAAATAGTACCTACTTCTTAAGGTTGCTATGACAATTAAATAAGTTAGTATACATAAAGCATTTAAATCAGAACTAGGTAGTAAATGTTACACATATAGCTGTGTTCTTCTTGGTTTTTTGTTTGTTTTTGGTTTGGATTTCTTATTCAACAATTAGCAGAAAATAACTATATGCCAGTCACTAAGCTAGGAGCTGGAGATATAAAAATAAAATAAGGTAGGATCCCTACGTTCAGAAAGTTTATATCCAGAGGGCAAGGTAGATCAGCAAGCCAGGGACGGGTGCACACAGTTCTGCTATCAAACAGCAGCATCTGGCACCGTGGGGTCCCGGGGAGGCAACGGGACAGAGCAGTCAAGTAAGGCTTCCTGGAAGAAATGCTATAGGATTTACTCTTAAAACATCAAGCAGGAGGAAGTTAGGCAAAAGCAGTGAAGCAGGGGAAGATGGTGACATTCTAGGCAAGGACATGGCATCTCCAAGTACACAGAAGTACAAAACACCATAAAAAGTCCAGGAGTCTCCAAGTGATGTACAATAAAGGGACAAAAGCATATTTGAGGAAATTACAGCAGGCAGGGAATGACCAGATGATACAGGTCCTAGGAACTAAGGTAAATCACTGGGCATGACTAGGATACTAGTGACACTACTATTAAAATGAAAACCGGAATAATGACAAAGGCTGATAACATTTATTGACAAAACTGAGATAAGAAGTCTATATAAATTATCTCATTTAATTCTCACAAATAGCCTATGAAGTTAGGACCAAAATCATTCCTATTTTACCAGTGAGGAAACAAAGGCTCGGAAAGGCAGGCCAAGGAACTTGCCCAAGGTCACACAGCTAGTACGTGATGGAGTTGGGGTTTGAACCCAGGTCTGACCCTGACTTTGTATTCTCACACAATGTCTCCTCTGAGACAACCAATTGTTTTAGCCTTTCTCTGAACCTTTTCAGATTGTATGCATCCTTCAGGATTAATACGATCAAGGTGCCTCATGAAGCCCCCTTCAAACAACCCAGACCTCTGCACACTCTGTCCCTTGAACTTCTGCAGGGCCATTGCCCTCACTTCCCATCCACAATTACACTCCATCATTCCTTTAGTGTCTCCGAGGCACCATATACTGTGCCAACTGGAAGTCTTGTTTTGTCTGGCAATAACTCTTATATGTTTACCCAAAAAAGGAAAAATAATGGCTTATAAATATCTACTTTGGTCTGAGCACTATGCTAGATCTTTTAATTGTAAGATTTCATGAAAAAAAAAAAATGATTTCACTCCCATATTACTACTCATCTTTCACATTCTGTATTATTTCTTGATTTAGACTGTAAGCTTCCTGAGGGCATGGACTTTTCCTTGATCTCACATGTTTCTAGACAATCTGACATACAGAAGAAGCCTAATAGGTGATGTGAGTTGCCCAAGTGGCCGGCTGGGGACAGCACTCCAACCCACCCAGTACCACTGGGTCTGGATTTCCAGGAATCTCATTATAAATCCAGGAGCTTATCAAGTCATAAAACTTAATGAATCCCTTCCTACATCCAGACTACACGTGGGAGAGGCATGACTCCTGCTTTATGGAAGGACAAACTGAGGCCCAGCACCAGTCATATCAGCTGGGGAGAGGCACTACAAGTCTTTTATCTCTCCTGGCTTTTCCAATTGCTCTCAAATGGGGGTCTGTCTCAGTGCCTCAGAACACCTCGCCTCTTTGGGGAGGAAACATAAAGACCCCAGTCTGCTCTTGATCCACAACCCACCTTCCCAACATTGGCCCTCCTTCATACTTGTTAAGGCCAGAGCTTGACACAGGGGTCATGACTGCCCACACCCCCTACCCCATTTTTGAGTGTCCCAGCTTTTTTGTATCTCATTTGATCTTCCAGCCAGAAAAACAACAACAACAACAAAAAACACCTGTTTAGAGGCAGCCTCATAAGAGTTCTCACCCCTTAACCCAGAGACTCTGAATCTTGCCTGTTTAGCTCAATGTCTGGCATTCTAGGTGTCATAATCATTAAGGGCCACAGATGGGGAGGAAAACATTACTGAGCATCTGTTACATGCCAGGCACTTTGTCACTGCTCTCAGTAACCCGTGGAGGTTACGTGGTGTTATGCCTGTTTAACGAGAATTAAGAATCTGAGACCAACTGGCTTGAAGTCACACTGAATATGAGGCAGAACCGAGATTCAAACCCAGGTATGTGGCCTCCAACAGAACTGTTGACAGGACATGCCTTCTTCTGCCATATCTTGCCATCTCCTTTCAAAGAAATCAAATCTCCATTTCTAACTTGGAAAGGCCCACCTGGATTTGTCTGACTTTGGTTGATCATTAAACAGTGCTTCCCTATCCAGCAAGACTGGGTGAAACTAGCTGAACGAGGTATGTGTGCCAGACACCTGAAGTTCAAGGCTTCTGTCTCACAGCAAGAGGAACGCCATGCAGAGAAGAAAGCCACGGGAACTCCCTCTTGGATACCACCAGTGACAATTCCTTCGTATCTGAATGTCATCTGAAACATTCAGAGCCATCTATAAATAACGGCATGGGCTTTGGAACAGGGAGAACCTAGATTTGAGTCCTGGTACTTTTCATGAGACAATGGGAAGGTTACTAGACTTCTCTGAACTTCAGTTTCTTCATCTATAAAATGTGAATCACAATCTCTACCTCCTACAAGAATTCAGTGAAAGGATGAATGAACGAAAAGCATTTGGCATGTGACCTGGCCCAGGAGAAGGGCTCTATAAATGGTAACTGGGATGAGCAACTCCAGGAGTTGCAGGTGATTCAAAGACAGCCTCTAAGCCCATACATAAAACATAATTTCACGGTACTTTAAAATACACAAAAGACAGAGTCTATACATGCAGCCGAACAATATAGGTTAAATATAAATAACTTACATGTCTACTGATTTCCTAGGTTAGAGCAGTTGCACATGCACCCCCTTTGAAAGACTGAAAATACCAATGGCCACCCAGAGGATTCACAGGAAAGCTGGGACCAGAGTTTGGGGAGAAAGAATTGAGTCACTGACTGACTAAGGGGCTCTGCTGAGTGATCTTTTGAATGAGATTTTTCAAAGAAAGTTGTTTTTAGCGTTCTGCCTTATCTCAAGTCCCTCGCTTCCCCGTTGTCTCCTGACTTCCTCACCTGCGGTCTGCAAAGCTGAGGTCTGATTAACCACAAATCTCTGTTTTCGGTCCCCTCAGCTAACTACTTTTCTCCACAACTTTGTTTCTCCGCTTGTGACCTTGCTGAAGTCCCTGGCATTGTTCCTCCCAGACACACTAAATGGCAGTGCTGTCTATGGGAATATAGAAAGAGGCATGAGAATGTTTAAGCCCCAAATTTTATTTGACCAATAGACATCGTGCACGCTGAGTTGCTTCAGTTGTGTTCAACTCTGTGTGCCCCCATGGACTGTAGCCCACCAGGCTCCTCTGTCCATGGGATTCTCCAGGCAAGAATACTGGAGTGGGTTGCCATGCCCTCCCTCCAGGAGATCTTCCCAACTCAGGAATCAAACCTGCAACCCACATATCTTATGTCTCCTGCATTGGCAGGAGGGTTCTTTACCACTAGCACCACCTGCGAAGACACTGATGACTCTCTCAAATATGCATTTCTATCTCAAGCTAGAAATCTGAGTGCCATCCTGAATTCCTCCTTTCCTGCTTATCTCCACCTTTCCAATATCAAATTTGATCCATCGAGCTCCCTAAATTTAATCTTTTAAACTATTTGTTGAGTCTCTACCACACAAACCAGCCCTAGTTCGGGCTGCCAGCAGCATCACCACACTGTCAGGCACCCACTTGGCTGTCAACCTCCAACTGATTCCCCTCCCATGGCTGCCACACCGACACCTCAAAGCCTGATCGTGCCACCCTCCTACCAAAAGCATGACGTGTGGCTCATCTGCTGTGCTGTGCCTAGTTGCTCAGTTGTGACCGACTGTTTGCAGCCCCATGGACTGTAGCCTGCCAGGCTCCTCTGTCCACGGGATTCTCCCAGCAAGAGTACCGGAGTGGGTTGCCATGTCCTCCTCCAGAGAATCTTCCCAACCCAGGGATTGAACCCAAGTCTCCTGCACTGCAGGCAGATCCTTTATTGTCTGAGACACCAGGGAAGCCCATCCCCAGAACAGTCAAAGTCCTTTCACCACCGTCTGCCTTACACACCTTATTCTCCAAAATCCCCGAGCAGCTCCAGAAGGACTCTCTGAGCACATCATGCTCTGTCTCGCCTGGACACTGCCCCTCTACCCGGAATGCTTTCTCCTCCACACTTCTCTCCAGCTCCTAATTATCCATTTAGCCAGCAGAGATTTCCTCCTACAGGCAGCATTCCCCAAGCCCTGCTCTACGCTGCCCAGCTGCTCCTGCCTTTCTACACCGTCGCACTTCCCAAGCTGAAGACTACAATTAGATGTTAATGTGTTTGTCTTCCCCTTCAGACTGAACTCCTGGGGGCAGACACTGGCTCGATCATCTTTATTTCTCTGGCACTTAACACAATCCTAAGTGCTTAGTAAGTGCTTGCTGAGCAAATGAACACCACGCTGCACTGAGGAGGCTCTGAGAGCTGGTATAGCATTCCTCTCCCTTCTTTGTCTCCAGGCGAGGAAGATGACACCTTCACAGCCTCAGAAGCCCTCCAGAGTACTGAGTGACTCTTTACCTAACCGTGGTGGGATAAGGTCGGAGTCGCCTCTCTGCCCTCTTGCCTCTGAAACAATCAGAAGCAGCCAGCAGTGTTTTATAACACTGTGACAGACCTGACATGTCCCTACAGCCATCCATAGGCAACAAATACTAGATGGTTTCTTTACAATTCCTGGAGGGAATCAACCGAGAAGCCTAATGCCACCAGACACTGTCTAGCCACCAACCCTTCAACTCCTGAGGTTTTGCTCCCAACTTTTAACAATGACAGATAAATGCTTTGGGAGCTCACCAGGACCTGCTGCCCCATAAATGCAGAAGACACTCTTAATCCCTTACTCACCCACGATGCCAGCAGTAATTAGGCAAGCCCAAAGGGAGCAATTTATAGCTGCTATTGGACCATCAATCTGGAACTCATGCCAGATGGATCAGAAAATAATCTGCAGACGTGAGCACTTTACAAG
Organism: Redunca redunca; assembly: GCA_006410935.1. NCBI lineage: Eukaryota > Metazoa > Chordata > Mammalia > Artiodactyla > Bovidae > Redunca > Redunca redunca. Next base: position 7,327 of record SJYQ01094029.1, on the reverse strand, counting down.
GGATTTACCAAGTGCCCTGACTGCCAAGGGGCTGAGGATAATGAGTGTTTGTGTGATGCTGATTCTGCTGAGCAGCAAGTGAAAACAAAATAACCACAACCATCAACCAGAAATCTGTCCAAAGGGGCCTAAGCATACTCTGGACACAGAAGATTCAGACAAAGATGCTCTTTCCCACTTAGCTATCTCTCATCCATCTGTTCTAGAACATTATCTGGGCATCATTCTGAGGCAGGTTTTGAGAAGAAAGGGAGTCTGTGACCCCTTCAGTCTGCAAATGAGCCACCACCACCCCAGAGTTTAGTACAGTCCCAGGAGCACAGGTCTGGACTTCAGTAGGCCTAGGCTGGCTATTCTAGCCTTGGTAAATGCCTTAAAGGCTCTTCACGTTCCTTCCACGGCTACACTAGAGATGAAAGGTGCTAAAGGATAGGCCAAGGGCTACATTGGCTCCTGGAGGTCCTAAGGCCTGTGGAGAGGTCATGACAAGGCCAACAATACCAAGAAGGAAAGCAAGGTGATTAACGTGTGGTATGCAATTCAGTGATTTTACAACTGTGAGGTACACAGAACCAGCCTCTTACCCATCAACAACAGTCCATATTTCTCAATACCAGATCCCTGACTTGAGGGCTTCCCAGGTGGTGCTAGTGGTAAAGAACCCACTTGCCAAAGCAGGAGACATAAAAGACACTGGTTTGATCCCTGGGTCGGGATGATCCCCTAGAGAAGGGCAACAACAACCCATTCTTGCCTGGAGAATCCCATGGACAGAGGAGCCTGGTGGGCTACAGTCCATGGGGTCGTGAAGAGTTGGACAAAACTGAAGCGACTTAGCAGCCCTGACTTGAAGAGGTTGGTGGACTGAGAATAATATTTCTACTTAAAATGTACTGAGCACTCACCATGCCAGACACTACCCTGGACCCTTAAATGTTATTTAAGTCTCCTAAAATCCCTAGAAGCCAAGTACTCTTATCCTAATTAGACAAACACAGAAACTGAGGCTCAAGGAAGTTACAGCACTGGCCCAAGGTCATGGAGCTAACAAATGGCAGAGCTGGGATTCAACTCCAAATCCGTGGAGCCCCAGGGTCCTGAAAAAAGCCCTGGCTGGGCAGCAGTCCCAGGCTGAAGGAACCCCAACACCGCTTATAGCTTTCCAGGCCAGACTCCTTAGCCCTCCTTTAGCCAAGAACACACAGTGACTTCAGGAAATCTTAAGAGAATCAGGCTTGAGGAGCCCTGAAAAGACAAGTATCTATTTACAGTTAATCAGCACCCTGCCCGGCCCTGCAGACAGTTCTGACAAGTGGAGCCAGGAAGAGGCAACCACAGGCTCTGACTGGGCCCACCTGGGGCTAGGAACCAGCCAAGCCCCTGGATAAGCAGCGTGGACCGGACCCTGCCCAGACAGGCTGTGCTGCCCAGGGACCCCTGCCCTGGGGGACTCTCAGGAGCTGGGATCCAGAGTCCACAGAGAGTTGTCTTCACTATTTCACTTTTCTCTTGTACTTCAACTCCCCAAGCTGCCACTTTGCTAAAATATTGCTGCTCTTCCTCTCTACCCCTTTAGCTTCTCTTTCTTCATGGCACTTATGCCTACTCTGCATTCCATACAGACCTGCGTATGTGTTGATCACTGCCCCACCAACAACACGACATCCATAGGGCAAGTCCCTCTGTCTCTTCTTCACTGTGGGACCCCTACTGTCTAAAATGCTAACACTCAATACATTTGTGTTGAGTGAATAAATGAGTGGTCACACAATCGGACATTTAAAAAGTCTACTTTCGGAACTTCCGTGTTAGTCCAGTGGCTAAGAATCTGCCTTCCAATGCGGGGACACGGGTTTGATCCCTGGTTGGAGAACTGAGATCCCACATGCCACAGGGAAACTAAGCCACAAGAATGTACGTGCCTCTCGCATGTCACAACTAAGGCCAGGTACAGCTAAAATTTTTTTTTTTAATTTATCACTTATTAAAATGAAAAAATACATGCCTCCCAATGGGTTATTTGAGAGGCAACTGAATAATGCCAGCCTCCCAGGAAGCCCCATTAAACCTGTTGTTGGACCCTAACATCCCTGGCAAATATCTCCCTAAAGTTCACCCTCCCAGGCCCACAAACCCTAACTCACCCAGAGCAGGTACTCCAGGGAGAAAATGGAGCTGTGCCTAGGGAGGAGACACATTTCTCTTCCAGTTAAACACAGCCCAGGAGCTCTGCAAATTAAAAGCTCCCTCTTTACTGAATCCACTCAGCTTTAGTTATAGGTCGCACTTTTTATTTTTGTAACCAGCCAACCCACCAAATTATAGGCTCAGGCCATGGGCAGGCACGCCAAACACTGGGGCCAGCCTAGCAGAGGCACTGCCCTTTCTGGCCTGAGGTGGATATAGGAAAGAGGGCTGGACACCAGTCAAACCTGAAAGAGCAGAAGGCTCGATCACCCTGCTGGGAGAGCTGACTGAGGAGCCTGGTCTCACTCAGGCCAACAGGCTACCCGGAGGAAAGCCAGATTCCAGGACTCTCCACACAGCAGCGACAGTGAACTCTTCACACTATACAACACATCGGGTCACTCCCCAAACTCCTTATCAAGGCTGATAAGTTTCCATGACCTGAGCCCTGATCACCTTTCTTCTACAATCCCTGACGTCTCTTTAGCATCCTTGTTGACCAATCTGGCATTCCTTCAGTTTCTCAGATGTGCAAAGTTCTTTCCCATCCCAAGGTTTACTCTTTTTTCTTAGAAAACCTACCACTCAGATCTTTATATATGGCTGTGAAGATGAATGGGGGCGGGAGTAGTAGACAGGTGGGGCTGGGTCTGCAAGACTGCAGTAGAGAGACCCCTAAGGAGTCTACTACAGCAGACCAGGCAAGAGATGAGGACCAACTACGGCAGTGGTGGCACACAGAGAGAAGGCAAGAGGAGCAGCAGCCAAGAGTGAGCCCCAGGTGTCCAGCCTGGGTGACTAGCTGGGAGAGGGTGCCATCCCACTGCCCCCCACCCTAATACAGTGTACAAGAAAACACTAGCAAGCAGAAAGGAGAACACACACAGTGGACACTATGTAATGAGTAGTATGAGATGAACACCTAACATAACAAGGTATTGCTAATTATATAAATTATTTAGTACATGACCACATTCCACTTTAAAGGAAGGCAAGATAAGTCTGGCAAAGGCAAGAATTAGCCCTAAACTTGGTGACTAGAAATAGAAGCATCTATATTTTTTGAAAGTGAAAGTGTTCATTGTTCAGCCATGTCTGATTCTTTGTGACCCTACGGGCTGTACGTAGCCCACCAGGCTCCTCTGTCCAGGGAATTCTCCACTGGAGTGGGTTGTCATTTCTTCCTTCAGGGGATCTTCCTGACCCAGGGATTGAACCTGGGTAACTTGCATTGCAGGCAGATTCTTTACAGTCTAAGCCATCAGGGAAGCCCTTCAGTTCAGTTCAGTTCAGTCGCTCAGTCGTATCCGACTCTTTGCAACCCCATGAATCGCAGCATGCCAGGCCTCCCTGTCCATCACCAACTCCCGGAGTTCACCCAAACTCACGTCCATCGAGTCAGTGATGCCATCCAGCCATCTCATCCTCTGTCGTCCCCTTTTCCTCCTGCCCCCAATCCCTCCCAGCATCAGACTATTTTCCAATGAGTCAACTCTTCACATGAAGTGGCCAAAGTACTGGAGTTTCAGCTTTAGCATCATTCCTTCCAAAGAACACCCAGGGCTGATCTCCNCTTCCAAAGAACACCCAGGGCTGATCTCCTTTAGAATGGACTGGTTGGATCTCCTTGCAGTCCAAGGGACTCTCAAGAGTCTTCTCCAACACCACAGTTCAAAAGCATCAATTCTTCGGCGCTCAGCTTTCTTCAGTCTAACTCTCACAGCCCTTAGACTTCTGCAATTCAGGGGTGACATTTGGGTCATCTTCCACCCAGTTTTACTTAAATAAAATTATTTGAATTCTCTAACCTGTAAGGACTGAGCGGGTTTTTTTTTGTTTTCTTGTATATTTCAATCATTCATTGTTACAAGCAAGACCATGAATGGCCAGGAACCACTTATGCACGAATCTCGATTCCTCTCAGGAACTCAGGGCAGGAAGGCCCCCAGAGCCTTTTCTAACAATCAGGGGCTCTTCAGACCAAACTCTCTGTGAACTGGCCAACTGTTCTGATCCAAGCTCATGTCTGTGTCTAGAACTAGGATCTTCTACCCTGACAGGTGGGTCTCCTGGCTGCCTTCATAGATCTGGCTCATTCCTCCTCGTTACTCCCCTCCCATTCTGCTCTAGCCTTCCACTTCCTCTCTCCTAATCTACACCTGTCCCCTTTAAGGCCTGACTTCAAGTCCACGTCCTTCTGAGAGCATTGCCTGATTAGCAATCCTAGGCCATGCTAATCCTTCCCTAGCCCTCTAGTCCTTCTGTGCTTGGAGCTATGTGGCCCCACATCACCTCATGATCTCATTTGGTCTTCTCAAAAAACATGTGACTAGGCAAGACAAATAGTAACCCCACGTTATGGATAAAATAACTGAGGCATACAGAGAACCTCACAGATAACCTGAGGACATGCACTTGTTTTAATTCTCTAGTCATTCAAAGTACAGTTCTAAATGCATATTTTGTCTTTCTATTTTTTGGTATTCTCCAAAGCACTCAAGAAAGTGTATATACAGCGGGCACCTAAGACCTATTTTCTTAGTAAAGCAAGAAAGGAAGGAAAATTAGATGAACGTAGAAAGTCTCTCATAGATCCCAAGGCTGCCTCTGGCCTTCATTTAGAGGAGAGCGTTGGTTACATTCTCTCCTAACAACCTGTTCTTTGCCTTCCAAGGACATATGATTTGTAATTATGTACTTATTCATTTAATATCTGCATTCCCATAAACTCCATGAAGGCAGAGGTGGTATTTGTTTCTCACCACTGTATACCCACTGGTATCACTGGCACAGAGTAAATGAAGAAGGAAACATCTGTTGGACAGTGAATGTCCTATGGGATAGGCCTGGCTGGGATTCTGAAGCTCAGACCTTCCCACTACAGCTCTCAGCAAAAGATGACTTGTCCTACTTCCCCTGATTTCTGCCGTAACGTACACAATCCCCACCAAAACAATATTGAAGGCAAGGGAGGTGCTGACCCCAGAAAGAGAAGGAGATTGTGGTTAAGGATGTGGGTTTTGGAGTCAAACCGCTTGGATTCAAATTCTGACTTCACCACCTACCAGCTGTGTGAACCTAGGTGAGCTATTTAGCCTTCTTGGACCTCCATTTTCTCATCTATAAAACGGAGATAATAACTACTTCAGAAAGTTGTGGAGATTAAGTGAGATAATGTGTATAAAGAGTCTGCCAGGTGACCAGCCTACCATTAGCACACAACAAACATTAGCTGTGAAAATGATCAGCTATTCGTGTTTCTGGGAGACTAGAATCTAGAGAACATAGTTTCCTAAGTCAGTTCCCAGCTGCTGAACTGACTTAACTTTGAGAAGCTTAGCTGCAGTGAAGCCCAGAGCTCATGTTTATTCTCTTTGCTAACTTCATCTGCTAAAGCTCTGCTGAGGCTGGAGATACAGCTTTCAATAGCCTAGAAATGAAAGAGGCTAAAAATACACAACCTGCCTGTGTCTGGTGGACCAAGATTGTGCCTACATTTATGAATTTAAAATACAGCCTCAGGGCATAAGGGTATCTCTTAGGATTCTTCCTACTATGAAAACTAGTGTCAAGCTCAGTACAGAGCAGGGAATGACCCCAGTGGTGTCCTTTCTCCCTCCTGCTCTCTTCTTTTGGATCAGTGCAGAGTGAGAGACAGGAGTTTTCTTTTTTGCAGCAAAAGTTGAATCTTCCTCCCCTATTTTTATTCCTCTTTTTCCCTTAAAGGAAGAACAAATATGTGGATATGTGTAGCTTAAAAATTTAATCAACTCAAAAGCTTATAGAATAAAAAAGGAATCACTCTTTGGTCCCCAACTCTATCCATCCCCCTCCACAGGTAACCACAGGAACCCACAGCTTGGTACTGATAGTTCCAGGCCTTTTTTCCTATACCTTTACATACAAACATTTTGCTTTATAAACATTATATATAGTCTTCTTTTAATTCCCCTTTTAGACTATTATATTTACACACACACACACATATCTTGGAGATTCCCATCAGCCACAATGATTTATTGAGGTCCTACCCAGTGCCAGGTATTGGGGTGGACAATGATAAGCATACAGAAAGTCTCTACCCTCATGGAATCAACAGTCTGAGGAGACAGATAATAAACAATTAAACAAAGAATTTTAAAATAGAAAATGATACAAAAGAAGTTAATAGGATGCTAAGATAGAGAATAATAAGGAAGAGAGGCCTCTCTGAGAGGTGATCTTATAAAAACTGAGCCCTGAAGCGAAAACTAGATTGAACCATCTGAAAATCCAAGGAGAAGACATTCCTGGAGAGGCAACAGCTTGCGCAAAGGCCCTGAGACAAGGAAGGAACTTGTCCTAACTCAAGGAAGGCTAATGTGGAGGCTAGCAATCAGGAAGGCGAGTAAGGTTAAAGAAGTCAGCAGGAGCCAAAATAAAGCACTCTTAGGGGCCAAAGCCAGGAGTTTGCTGTGTTTTCCTTCAAGAAGGAAACCATTAAAAAGATTTCTAGGTAGGAAATGATGCTATTTGACTTACAGTTTAAATTTGGCTGCTTTGTGGAAAATGGATATGAGAATGGAGAAAGGGACAGGGGAAGAAATCGGGAGGCCAATTTGTTGGATGTAATACAAGTCAGAGCTGATACTGGCTTGGACTGAGGCAGTAGAGATAGAATGGGTAGATCTGAGACATATTTTCAGAGATGGAACTGGCATGGTAATAGACTGGCTATGGAGAAAGCAGAAGGAAAAATGAAGGATAACTCCCAGTATTTGCCTGAAGTAACTAGATGAACGGTAAAGGAATAGATATGGACAGGAAATGGACAATCAGGTTTCTCCCAGATGTTTACTGTAAACAATGCTGTCCTGGGGATCTTTTCCATGCACCTTCATGCACATGCATAAACAATTCTGCAAGACAGCTTCCTAGATATGAGATGACCAAGTTAAAGAGCATGCATATATGAAACCAGTAGACCCTACAAAATATCTTCTAAAATGTCTGTACCAAATTACACTACCCCTAATTAAAAGACGCTTACTCCTTGGAAGAAAAGTTATGACCAACCTAGATAGTATACTCAAAAGCAGAGACATTACTTTGCTGACTACGGTCCGTCTAGTCAAGGCTATGGTTTTTCCTGTGGTCATGT
>SJYQ01094027.1:0-10306 GCA_006410935.1 Redunca redunca | reverse complement strand
CCAGGGACGGGGGGAGCCTGGTGGGCTGCCGTCTATGGGGTCACACAGAGTCGGACACGACTGAAGTGACTTAGCAGCAGCAGCAGCAATAGACGTTCAAAATGAACTTGAGGGAAAAATAAAACATTTGTGTATTTGCTTTTATATGCACAAGATACTTTTGCAGATACTCATAACGGAAAAAAATACATGTACCCAAGTGTTTATTGCAGCACTATTTATAATAGCTAGGACCTGGAAGCAACATAAATGCCCACTGATAGACGAGTGGATAAAGAAGTTATAGGACACATATACAATAGAATATTCAGTTCAGTTCAGTTCAGTCACTCAGTCATGTCTGACTCTTTGCGACCCCATGAATCGTAGCATGCCAGGCCTCCCTGTCCATCACCAACTCCCGGAGTTCACCCAAACTCATTTCCATTGAGTCGGTGATGCCATCCAGCCATCTCATCCTCTGTCATCCCCTTCTCCTCCTGCCCCCAATCCCTTCCAGCATCAGAGTCTTTTCCAGTGAGTCAACTCTTCACATGAGGTGACCAAAGTATTGGAGTTTCAGCTTTAGCATCAGTCCTTCCAATGAACACCCAGGACTGATCTTGTTTAGAATGGACTGGTTGGATCTCCTTGCAGTCCAAGGGACTCTCAAGAGTCTTCTCCAACACCGCAGTTCAAAAGCATCAATTCTTCAGCGCTCAGCCTTCTTCACAGTCCAANAGTCGGCAAAGTAATGTCTCTGCTTTTGAATATGTTATCTAGGTTGGTCATAACTTTTCTTCCAAGGAGTAAGCGTCTTTTAATTTCATGGCTGCAGTCACCATCTGCAGTGATTTTGGAGCCCCCCCAAAATAAAGTCTGACACTGTTTCCACTGTTTCCCCATCTATTTCCCATGAAGTGATGGGACCGGGTGCCATGATCTTTGTTTTCTGAATGTTGAGCTTTAGGCCAACTTTTTCACTCTCCTCTTTCACTTTCATCAAGAGGCTTTTTAGTTCCTCTTCACTTGCTGCCATAAGGGTGGTGTCATCTGCATATCTGAGGTTATTGATATTTCTCCTGGAGATCTTGATTCCAGCTTGTGTTTCTTCCAGTCCAGTCAAAAAAAGCTATCACAGTCTATCAAATCTAAAGTAACATCAGTTTCAAGATGCTCCATTGTTTCAAGTACAGGAAAGAAATGAAAAAGACTGCTCACTGGAGATCCAAAAGAAACAACACAGTTAACGCCTTATTTGGAAGAAGAGCAAAGTTGGAGGCTGACACTGCCGAACTTCACGAATTATTGCAAGTTGTAATAATCAAGACAGTGTGATACAGGTGAAAGAAGAGAAAAATAGATCAATGGAATGGAATAGAATAGAACAGAGAATCCAGAAATGGATTCCCATAAATGGATTCCCAGTTATTCCAAATGGTTCTGGAACAACTGGACACCATACGTGCAAAAAAAAAACCCCAAAAACAGAAGAAGAATCTGGATACAGATCTTAGATCTTTCGCAAAAATTAACTCATAAGTGGATCATAGACCTAAATGCAAAATGCAAGCTTATAAAATTCCTAGAAAATGCCTTGGAAAAAAATCTAGATGATCTTGGGTATGGCAGTGATCTTTTAGATATAACATCAAAGCAACAATTCATGAAAGAAACCATCAAACTTAAAAACTTAAGCTCTGTGAAAGAACTGTTAAGAAGATGAAAAGAGGCATAAACTAGGAAAACATTTTTACAAAAGACATTTCTGCTAAAGGACTGTTATTCACAATATGTAAAGAATCATTAAATCTCAACAATAAGAAAATGAATAAGCTAATATTTTAAATGGACCAAAGACCCGAGAAGATACTTCCCTAAATAACATATACGTAAGGCAAATAAGTATATGAAAAGATGCTCCACATTGCATGTCACTGGTGGTGATTTAGTCACTAAGTCACGTCTGACTCTTTCCACCCCATGGACCATAGCCCTCCAGGCTCCTCTGTCCATGAATTTCCCAGGCAATAATCCTGGAGGGGGCCGCCATTTCCTTCTCTAATCACATGTCATTAGTGAAATGCAAATTAAACAACAGTGAAAAATCATTGCATGCCTAGGAGAATGGCTCAAATCTGGAACACTGACAACACCAAACGCTAGTGAAGATATGAAGCAAAAGGACTCTCATTCACTGCCGGTGGGAATGGGAACCTGTACAGCCACTCTGGAAGACGGTTTGGCGGTTTCTCATAAAATCAAACACACTCTTACTCTGTGATACAGCAATGCTCCTTGGTATTTACTCAAATGAGCTGAACATTTATATCCACACAAAAACCTATACACAGATGTTTAGAGTAGTTTTATTCATAATTTCCCAAACTTGGAAGCAACTAAGATGTTTTTCAGTAGGCGCGTGGATAAATAAATTGTGATACATCCAAACAGTGGAATAATATTCAGTGCTAAAAAGAAATGAGCTAACTATCCCTTCCCCGCTGGTAACCGTAAGTTCATTCTCTAATTCTGTGAGTTTGTTTCTGATCTGCAAGTTCATTTGTATTATTTCTTTTTAGATTCTGCTTATCTGCCATAGTTAGGGAGTTTGGGATTGACATGTACACACTGCTATATTTGTTTATTTATTTAAAACTTATTTTATAGTGGGGTATAGCTGATTAACAACGTTGTGATAGTTTCAGGTGAACAGCGAAGGGACTCAGCCATCCATTCTCCTTAAAACTCGCTTCCCATTGAGGCTGTCACATAACATTGCACACTGATATATTTAAAATGAATAACCGACAGGGACTTACCATACAACACAAGGAATGCTGCTGTTATGTAACAACCTAAACGGGAAAAGAATTTGAAAAAGAATGATACATGTATATGTATAACTGAATCACTTTGCCATATACCCTAAACTATTACAACATTGTTAATCAACTATACTCCAAAACAAAATAAAAAGTTAAAAAAAAGAAAGAAATGAGCTGTTGAAAGGTTGTTGCTGTGAGCCATGAATGATACTAGGATTCTTGGCCTCCGGAGGAGAGGGATTCGATCCCAAGCCAGTGACAAGGCTTGATCGCTCAGAGATTTTGTGTGATAAAGTTCTATTAAAGTACAAAAGAGATAGAGAAAGCCTCTGACATAGACAACAGAAGGGGCAGAAAGAGTGTCCGCTTGCTAGTTTTCAGCAAGAAATTATACGCCTATTAGCAGGCCGCTAATTAGAGAAAGGAAATGTCTCAAAACTCAGAGAATGGCACCAGGCCCCTCACCCACAGCATGCATTTTGAGATAACATTGGCATAAGATGAGTCATCCCAGGCCATAAAATGATTGACATGAATCTTGACGAAAGGCAGATTTCCAAGCAAATACATAGTCTCATTAACATAGCTTAAGAGAACATTTCCATGAGTAAAACATACTGGCTTGTTGAGAGATTATCTCAGCAAGCTGAGATAATAGCTAAGTTCTGAGTCTTAGGCAGAACCAACTTGAAGAAAAACAGTCTAAGGTAAATACATAGTTCATTAACATAGCTTAAGGAAAACATTTCATAAGAAAAACCGCACTGGTTTTCTCAAGGTTTGAGAAAAGTTAAGTTCAGGTGGAAACAGGTGTCGTCATGGCAACACAGAATTTAAAAAGAAACCTTTGAATTTTGTATAGAGAAGGGAAAAAAATCTGATGCTTGTAGTTTGTCTCCTCCTGCCTCTTAAGAGAGAGATTAAAGAAAAAACGTCTGACACTTGTAGCCTATTTCCTCTGTTTGGGGACCCCTAGCCTTCCTGCCTGTTGCCCTCTCACTATCAAGCCATGAAAAGACATGGAGGAAGCTTAAATGCATATTACAAACTTAAATGCATATTAAATGCAAGTGAAAGAAGCCAGTCTTAAAGACTACATAACTATACGTCCAACTATACGACACCCTGAAAGTGGCAGTAAATGGATCGGTAGTTTCCAGGGGCTCAGGGGACTAAGCGATAAGTAGAACACAGAGGGTTTTTAGAAGAGTGACACTATTTTGTATGATACTCTACTGGTGGATAGAAGTCACCGTATGTTTGTTAAAAACAGTGGGATGTGTAACACCAAGAGTGAACCCTAATGTAAACTCTAGACTTATTGTTGTTCAGTCGCCAAGTTGTGTCTGACTCTGTGACCCCATGAACTATACATAGCACACCAGGCTTCCCAGTCTTTCATTCTCTCCCTGAGTTTGCTCAAATTCATGTCTATTGAGTCAGTGATATGATCTTGGTCCATTTCCATGGCAAACCATTCAACATCACAGTAATTCAAGTCTATGCCCCAAGCACTAATGCCAAAGAAACTGAAGCTGAATAAGTCTATGAAGACCCATAAGATTTTCTAGAACTAACACCCACAAAAGATGTTCTTTTCATTATGGGGGACTGGAATGCAAAAGAAATTATAGACCTGTTAGGGGAAGCACACTGATTGAAACCGCCCACCCTGGCCAGGCTCCACAGTAACCATTTGCTTGAGTTATTTTAAGACAGGAGGTCTTGGTAAGGAACAGGGAACTAATAAGCCTCCACCAACCAGAAGAGTTCAGGAAAGGTTGAAAGGAGACACCACCTGTCCGACCACCTCCCAGAATCCTTCTCTCTGGCATCCATCTTGGCTGAACAAGGCGTGCAGCACCAGGAAGGACTCTGAGTCAGAATGATTGGCTAAGGACAACCCGGAAACTAATCCCATCACCATAAAACTCAAGACTGCAAGCCATGTGGCAGAGCTGTTCTCCTGGATTCCCTTACCCTACTGCTCTCCACCCGGCTGCCCTTTCCCAATAAAATCTCTTGCTTTGTCAGCAGATGTGTCTCCTCGGACAATTCATTTCCACGTGTTAGACAAGAGCCCAGTTTGGGTCCCTGGAAGGGGTCCCCCTTCCTGCAACAGACCTAGGATAATAATATTGTGTCAATGTAGGTTCACTGATTGTAACCCATATAGGACACTGGAATGTTGATAGTGGGAAAGGACTTACTTGTGTGGGGATAAGGGATTAAGGGAAACTCTCTGCACTCTATCACAACTTTTTTGTGAATCTAAAACTGCTTCAAAAATGACCTATTTAAAAATAGAGTATCAATGAACTATTTGGCATGATGCCATGGCAATAGTCCTGCACAGCACTTGGTTGGTCACATCAGCCCTTCACTGCTTTGAAATTCTGTCTGGCAACTTCCTTTGCCTTGAGCGGTGTGGTCTGCCAAGGCTCTCACGTGAGTCTTCATATGTTGCAGCTCTTCGCCTATGTTGGGTATCTTCCTTTCTTAGGTCTTGACCATGCCAGGCTTGGTCAATCAGAATCTGCACTTTATCCTGTTATGCCCAGGGTCCGAGTCCCCAAAACTGAGAGAATAAGACGTCCATGGCAATGCAAAAGCATAAAGGGGTTTTATTGCTAGCCCGAGCTAGGACTCATGTCTCATCCAGCGCAGTGGAATCCGACAAGAGCCCCGAGCTCTGAATCACATCTACTTTTATACAGACGGTTCTTTGTTCCTGTAACAGCATAGCTGATTGGCTAAACCGTATGCGAGGGACTTTTAAACCTCGCATCTCTATCCGGATTGGCGCAGGTGGGGTTTTCCTGATTGGCTCAGGCCGGGGCTACGGGGATTTCTCCTAATTGGTCGAGCTACACTGCCTGCGGGAGTTCCCAGTGCCTCAGCTTTCCTAGAGACTAAACCTCAGGCCTAGCCTGCCCCGGCTCCAGTTTGGTCCTAACAATCCAGATCCCAGGGGCTTCAGGTACCCTTTGCAGTGGGAGAAGCAGTGCCACCGAAAAGCTCTCTGGGGCTGCTCTGCAACAATATAAGGACTTGTGATCATTTCTCCCACAAAGGATATATTTGCTTCACTAATAGCAATTTTGCACCTCACCGTTGTTTCTGCGACTTTCTGCATCCAGAGTGACCTTTCATTTCAATGCTGAATCATACTTTCCTGGTGGATAAGATGGTAAAGAATCTACCTGCAATGAGAGATACCCAGGTTTGATCCCTGGGTTGGGAAGATCCCCTGGAGAAAGGAATGGCAACCCACTCCAGTATTCTTGCCTGGAGAAGTCCATGGACAGAGGAGCCTGGAGGACTACAGTCCATGTGGTTGCAAAGAGTCAGACACGAGTGAGCAGCTATAATCCTTATGAAGACATTTTAAATATCAATTAAACTCAGCACACGCTCACAAATCTGTTGAAGTGGTAACTATACAAAAGCCATAGCTAAGTTTGCACATGTGTTGGTATCCACGTGACGAGAGCCACCTGGCTCATAGTTATTGTGAGATACAGCCTGATCTCAAAGATGTAAAAACATAGGGGAAATATGTATTTTAAAAGTCAAAGAAATATGATAAAATTGGTTGCTTCTGGTAAAGGAACTAGAAGAATGGAGAATGAATGGGAGGGAGACTTTGCATTGTATACCCATTTGCATCTCTTGAATTTGGAGTCTTGCCAATTTATAACATTTCATATTATATACATATATACACATATATATATATTTATATTTTCACTGATAAACTTGGCTCCAACCTTTTATTTATTTATTTATTTTTTAGTTTTTGGGTACCATGTGCAGCTTGTGGGATCTTAGTTCCCTGACCAAGCATCGAACCCGTGTCCCTTGCATTGGGAGAAGGGAGTCTTAACCACTGGACCACCAGCAAAGTCCCCAGCTCCAACCTTTTTTAAAATTTTCTTCCTTTCTTTTTTGGCTGTGCTGGGTCTTCACTGCTGCAAACAGGATTTTCTCTAGCTGCGGCAAGTGGGAGCTCCTCTCTAGCTGCGATGTGTGGCCTTATTGTGGTGGCTTGTCTTTTGCAGATCTTGGGCTGCAGGGTGTGGAGGCATCAGTCACAGCAGCAGGCGGGCTCAGTAATTGTGGTGCACAGGCTTAGTTGCTCCATGGCATGTGGAATCTCCCTGGATCAGGGGTTGAACCTGTGTCCCCTTCACTGGCAGGCAGAATTCTTTACCACTGGGCAACCAGGGAAGTCCAAACTTGGCTCCAGTCTTAACAAAATTTGCTTTGTGATTCCAGGACCCAAGACCCAAATCTCAGAGTCACCTTTGGGCTCCTCAGTAGTGGTCAACATTGTTTGTGATGTAACCTAAGATCGAGTTGGTTTTTTGGAAGGCTCCCTCTCACATACCAATAGTTCATCTTGAGGTTATAGTAAAAAAACAAACAACAGAGAACAAAACCTCTCAAACTTCTAAGTCCCTTATCCACATTTTTTTTCTGTTTTGATTGTGTGGGGATACGTGGAATGAGGGAGGAGGTTTACATATATCTTTGTTAAGTAGGACACTGTTGGTATCAGCCCATTTTCCTAAAACTTTGGTTTTCAAATGCTAATGTACATCAGAGCCGCCTACAGGGCTTATTAAAATAGAGATATCTGGGCTCCATCACCAGAGTTGACCCAGTCAATCAACCAAGAATCTGAGTTTCTAACAAGTTCCCAAGTGATGCTGATGATGCTAGTCTGAGGACCTCATATCTACCATTTGGCCTAGCTAACCTGTTCTTTTGTTTGTTTAAAAAAATATTTACTAATGTATTTGGCTGTGCCAGGTCTTATTTGTGGTGCTTGGTGTCTTCACTGCAGCTTTCAGAATCTTTAGTGTGGCATTTGAACCCTTAGTTGCAGCATGTGGGATCTAGTTCCTTGACCAGGGTTCAAACCCAGACCTCCTGTGTCGGGAGCATGAAGTCTTCACCACCGGACCACCAGGGAAGTCCCTAGCCTGTTGTTTTGAATCATGATGCTATTCTTCATATTAGCTGTCTCTCCCAGCCTGCTTTCTGTATCTTCATCTAAACCATTGATAAAAGGTTGAACTGGGAGGTCCCGGCTTTGCAACAAGAAGCTTCAGAATGATGTTAGGTGGTTAGAATAGGGAAAAGGAATCCAAAATGGTGGTGGCTAAAAGACAAGGAAGGGAAAAGAACAAAGGAAGGACAAAGGAGTGAGGACCTCAGGTAAAACAAACAGCACTCCTGGCTGGCCCAATTTACATAGGACAGGCCCAGCGAGAGAAAACCGTAATAAAAAGAGGAGCCAAAGCTCTTTCTCATCCCCTACGTGCTGGGGCATTCTTCTGTTCACATCTTTGGATCAACATGCCCTCCATCCCTCGAGGAGGGATTTTCCTGCTATTATGTAAATAAAATAGAGTGTAACACGGAGCTGTAACACTGATTTGTCTAAGAGCTGTAATACGGTCCGTTCAAGACCCGAGAGCTGTGACCGGCTGAGGGCTTTAATGTCTGTCACTCCAGATCTTTGTTGTGACGAGATAGAATCGAGGAGCATACACTTGCCTGACACACTCAACAGCCCTTCCAAGAGACGATGGATTTCTATCGGTGGGAAAGCCAATGGCCATACTTCCTCAGCCTGGAAGTCTCCATCCTGCCCTGGAAACAGCCCAGGGAACCTTGTGAAAACCTTGTTGAAATCCAGGCAGGGAGAGTGTTCCTTCTTGTTCATCCTTTTGAGGGTTGTTGTTATGCCCTAATTCAAGGCGGTGTGATCTTAGGCCTTGCCTTCTTCCTCCATCTCATTTGGGTGGGGCAGGCAGGAAAAGCTCAGGTGCACACGTCTGAGTAAGTCATTCTGCTTGCTATCACTGGTCCCTGGGAGACCCCTCTCCAGACCAGTGGTCCCCAGTAGGACCCTTTCATTTTATTTAATGGATTAGTCCCTGTGCTAATCAGACCAAGACTGTGCTGTAGTGACGAACACCTCCAAAACCAGAAGCTCAAAGCAACAAAGGTTCTGTTGTTGCTGTTCAGTCGCTAAGTTGTGTCCAACTCTTTGCCACCCCATGGACTACAGCATGCCAAGCTTCCCTGTCCTTCACTATCTCCCAGAGTTTGCTCAAATTCCTGTCCATTGAGTCGGTGATGCCATCCAACCATCTCTTCCTCTGCTGCCCTCTTCTCCTTTTGCCTTCAATCTTTCCCAGCATCAGGGTCTTTTCCAATCCAGAAAAATATCCACTTCTGCTTCACTGATTACATGAAAGCCTTTAACTGTGTGGATCACAACAACAAAAGTTTATTTCTGGGGCTTCCTTGATGGTTCAGCATTTAAGAACCTGCCTGCCAGTGCAAGGGGACGTGGGTTTGATCCCTGGTCCAGGAAGACTCTATATGCCACAGGGCAACTAAGCCCATGCCCCACAACTACTAAGCCTGTGCCCTAGAGCCCGGGAGCCACAACAAGAGAAGCCACTGCAGTGAGAAGCCCATGCACCGAAACTGGACAGCAGCCCCCGCTCGCCACAAACAGGGAGAGCCCACACACAGCCGTGAAGACCTAGCACAGCCAAACAACAGTAAATAAATAATTAAAAAAAAAATCTCACTAAAAGTAACTATTCCAAGCAGGTTGGCAGAGAAGGGGCAGGGGAGGGAGTCAGGTCCTTATCTCCACTCTGGGGTCCAAGTTGATGGGTGTTTCTTCTTAATGTGTGTGTTCCTGAGAATCTGCAGTGGGAAAAAAGAGTACTAAATGGCCTCCCACCAGAAACGAAATGCTCTGCTCTAGAATCAGCACATATCACTTCCACTCACAACTCCTGGGACACAGCTAATCCCACGACGTTGCCCAGCTCTGGAGGTGATGGGCAGAGAAGTGCAATCCTCCCATGTGCTTGGGGGTAAAGGAGCGCAGGCTATGAGTGAGGTTTAGAGGAATCTGTGACATTTGCTTCCCTCTTCACTCCCCCCACCACTTCCCTTTCCTTCTGCCCCATTAATAGGATTCTAATGTGTTTGATGTGTATCCTTTTATTTGTGTGTGTTCTTGCAAAACATATCATGTTTTATGGGCATCTGCTTTTAATTTACATAGATGCTATTGTGCTATAGGCTTTATTCTATTTCTTTTTCACTCAGCACTGTTTTTAATATGCATCCATATTGTTAAATATGCCTCTAATTCATGACTGCTGATGGATGCTTGTGCCACATCTCCCAGAGGTGTGCACCTAGATTGACTTTAGCTCTTTGCTATTATGATACAAACATGAACAGCCTTACTTAGAGAATAATAAGAGAATTTCTTTGGGAAATTTACCTAGAAGAAGAATTGCTGATTATGAAGTATGTTATTCAACTAAGTGGGCTTCCCAGGTGGCTCAGTGGATAAAGAATCTGCCTGCCAATGTAGGAGACATAAGAGATGTGGGTTCGATCCCTGGGCCAGGAAGATCCCCTGGAGAAGGGAATGGCAACCCACTCCAGTACTC
>SJYQ01094025.1:30087-43059 GCA_006410935.1 Redunca redunca | reverse complement strand
AGTTAGCAGCTAAACCACCATCACCAGATATCTACTCTAAGGGTGGTATAATCCAATTAGTGAGTGGCAACCAGCAGTCTGTTTTAATCAAATAGGAAAAGAAAAAAAGAGCAAAACCCACTGCATCGCAGATAATAAGGTAAGTCCTGTTTTGTGATTCTTTTATTTCAATTATGGTTGGTCTCTCAATTTGAAGATAACTATGGCTTCACTGTACAACATATTTCTCACATTGGGCTGCAGAGAAATAGAGCGTTTGTTCTAGGGTCCCTTAAAGATTGAATGCCTGTGGGAAAATGAAGGAGCAATTTCCCAATGGTTATACCATAGATCGCAAAAGGAAATGGCAACCCACTCCAGTATTCTTGCCTAGAGAATCCTGTGGACAGAGGAGCCTGGTGGGCTGCTGTCCATAGGGTCGCACAGAGTCAGACATGAGTGAAGTGCCTTAGTATGCATGCATGCATTGGAGAAGGAAATAGCAACCCACTCCAGTATTCCTGCCTGGAGAATCCCAGGGGCAGAGGAGCCTGGTGGGCCGCTGTCTATGGGATTGCATAGTCGGACACGACTGAAGCAACTTAGCAGCAGCAGCAGCATACCATAAATCAGCTTCTTCTCTAGTGGCTTCAGCCTGGTCAAAAGAAAAATGCCCCAAGAACCTGCTGCATTTCACAGCTACTCTTTTCCCATGTGTGGTTTGAGCAGTTGGGTCTCTTAAAAGGTTTTTCAACATCTGAGTAGTCTAAGGCCTGGTTTCCCAGGAATCCTAAAACATTAATGGTTACTAAGAAGTCCATGTGATGGACCCTGAACCTAGTGTGAAAGGGAATAATCGGAAAATACTGACTTCACGTTTAGCATCTGTTTTAGCTTTCCACATTGCCTCACATTTGTCCACGAAAGTATCAATCGGTGAGAAATGCAGAACACGATTCATTTCCCCCACAGCTCATGCCCCTAAACCTGTTTAAGGTTCTGCTGGAAACAATGCCTTAATAGTTGTATCCTTTAAAATACTGAAAAGAAAACAACTAAGACCCTTGGGCCCTTAGCTCACACATCTAGAATTTGGTTAATGTGGGAGGCTATAGACAGGATCTGCTAGGACCACTTACTCTGCCTCAAGAAAAGCCCCAGGGTTGAGCAGTCACAGCGGGCAAGAAACAACCTTTACCAGCTGAAGCTCCTCCATGAGCCTCAGAGCCAGTGCCCACATCCATTCACAACCCATGACTATACCACCAGGGTCAGTCACTGGTGGTAATTCTCAAACACTGTTGGTAGGAAAAAAGTACAGCCACCATGGAAAACAGTTTGGCAGTTTCTTATGAAGTTAAACATATACTTATTACATGACTCAGTAATCCTACTCATAGGTACTGACCTAAGAGGAATGAAAACAAATGTCCACATAATGACATTGTATTTGAATGTTCACAGTGGCACTATTCACAATAACCAAAAGGTGGGGAAAATCCCAGTGTCCATCAAATGGGAGAATGAATAAACCAACTGTGATGTATCCATATAATGGAATATTATTCAGCAATAAAAGGAATGTACCGATATACACAACAAAGATTAATCACAACAACAAAGATTAATCACAAAAGCATTATGATTAACTGAAAAAAAGCCAATCACAAAAGAATGTCTGCTGTATGATTCCATTTACATGACATTCAAGAAAAAGCAATAGCACAAAGTAGATAAGTAGTTGGCAGGGGGCAGAGGGTAGGAGACCAGGACTGACTGCAAAGAGGCCCAAGAGAACATTTAGGAGTAATGAAAATGTTCTATGCTGTGACTGAAACAGTGATTATACGGCTGCATAAATTTGTCAAAACTCATCAAATTAGAGATTTAATGTCAATGAATCTTACTGTATATAAATTATATTTCAATAAAGAGCTTGACGGAGAAGGCAATGGCACCCCACTCCAGTACTCTTGCCTGGAAAATCCCATGGACGGAGGTGCTTGGTAGGCTGCAGTCCATGGGGTCGCTAAGAGTCAAACACAACTGAGCAACTTCACTTTCACTTTTCACTTTCATGCTTTGGAGAAGGAAATGGCAACCCACTCCAGTTTTCTTGCCTGGAGAATCCCAGGGATGGGGGAGCCTGGTGGGCTGCCGTCTCTGGGATCACACAGAGTCGGACACGACTGAAGCGACTTAGCAGCAGCAGCAGCAAGGAGCCTGAATTTTTCCTTATACTTTTTTAATTTACAAAAATGTCATAACAAGTACAAATTAAAATAATCAGAAAAGATTGTAATTAAAAGATCCTATCAGCTGACAAATAGTTTCTACATGCAAACGCACTAGCTGGAATTCACCCCCTGTCTACTCTCCTATCTATTCTAACTGGGCTCACTTGCCTCCACTGAGCATCTTGAGTCACTCATGCCAAGCAAGGTAAGCCTGGGTCGCCATCTTGGTCAAAGTAAGGGCTTTGCCCTTTCTGTGAGGGCGCTCCCTGATGGTAGAGACTTTCAGGGACAGCCATGTTCTCTCTTAAATCCATGACACCCACTGCTAATCCTGAAGCCATCTGCTCACCTTCAAAGCCTAGTTTTTAGCAGGCTTTTACTCTTAATACTAAGAGTGGAGAAGGAAATGGCAACTCACTCCAGTCTTTTGCCTGGAGCATTCCATGAACAGAGGAGCCCAGCAAGCTACAGTCCATAGAGTCACAAAAAGTTGCACTGGACTGAGCAGGCACACACGGCTAATACTAGGAGACCTATACCAGTTGCATGGTTATCTTTTTTAATTCTTGTAAAGTCAAAGCAAAAGCATCCTTTACACACAAATAAGCAGAAGAGACACAAAATGGTCCAATAAGCCTTCCAGTAAAGCACCCATCATGAAAGAAAGATCAACAGCAAATCTGCTTCAATTATCCTGGCTTTCTCGTTATGTCTCAAACGTGCCTGGTACACACTTCCCTCAGGGCCTCTGTTCTTGCCATTCCCTCTGCCTGCACTCTCTTACCTCCTTCAGCTCTCTATCCAAACATCACCTCTTTAATGAAGTCTTCCTTAGCCACCACCGCTGAAAGTGCCGCATCTCCCCATCCACATGCCTTACACAACTCCGCTTTATCTTCTCCTCAGCACTTATCACCATCTAACATACTGTATATGTTTTATTTGTCCTGTTCGTTTTCCGTCTCCTCCACCCTGACCCCCAGAAAACCAAGTCCATAAAGTTGGAGATTTTTGACTGCTCTGTTTACTGCTCAATCTCCAGAGCCCAGAAGAGAACCAGCACGGTCAGCACCCCATAGGCGGTACCTCAAATCACCTCCGCGTCGTGAGTATCTGCTGCACACAGATCAACAGAGAACTCGAAAGGCACCCGCTGCAACGATCCAAACCCACCCAGACCAAACAGGGAGCACCACCACTAAACAGCCACACCCTTCACCAAACGCATTCTCGGCATCGACTAGGTGTTACTTTTGCATTTATAATCGCCCACCGTATTAAGTCTGCATTAACCGGGGTGTGTAAATGAAGGGCGTGCACCTGAACACTCATCTGGGACCTGCTGCTGTGGAACCGTTTCATGTCAACAAAGCTTAAGCTCTTAATCTAATAAGAGCCAACCTCTTGGAAAATTCTCTCTGTAGAAAATCAGGGAAAAAAAAAAAAGAAAAGAAAATCAGGCAAAAGCATGGTCATTGAAGAATAAAACTTTAAAATGTGGAAACAAAATTAAAATCCTCTCACCGTTTACAAATTAGCATTCAGAAATTCTCCGTTAGCATTGAGCTGGCATCCCAAAGACCCAGCTTTCAGGTTGCTAAGTTATCACTTAAAAAAGGCCCTGGAGTCACTGCATTAAAAAAATATTAAATTTTTAACCACAGGATTGCCAGGGAAATCCCTATGTGACCTTTTTATAGAAAAATTACGACACTGCTGTCATAAAATGAGGCGGTCAACACACTGCCCCGAAAGGTAGGGGGAAAAGTACTGTAGTATTAGGACGGCCCTAGAGGTCCAGTTGTTAAGACTCCACACTTCCACTCAAGGGGCCATGGGTTTGATCCCTGTTCAGGGAACTAAGATCCCACATGTCGCTCACCACAGCAGAAAAAAAAAAAAGTATTGTAGTACTGATTTTTTAAATGTATGACTATTTTTTGGTTTTCTTCTTTCAATCCAAAGTTACTTTCATACCTTACTGGTGTTTTTCCCCTTTTTTTATTGGCATATCATTGATTTACAATGTTAGGTTAGTTCCAGATGTACAGCACAGTGAATCAGTTATACAGAGACATATCCACTCTTTTTTAGATTCTTTTACCACACAGACCATTACAGGTTACTATGTAGAGTTCCCTGTGCTACACAGCAGGTCCTCATTACTTATCTATCTTATATATAGTAGTGTACATATATGGCCATCCCAATCTCCCAGTTTATCCCTCCCCTCTCCTTACCCTTGGTAACTCTGTTTGTTTTCTTCATCTGTAACCCTATTTCTGTTCTACAGGTAAGTTCATTTTCTAACCTTACTGTTTTCATAACTGTAAATTCTTTTGTTTAAAGATGGATGATACATATATTTATGTTACATTATATAAACCTCAGCCACCAGAAAAGCTGGATCTGCCCTGTACTAAGTGGTAAGATAATTATTCCCTTCTCTTCAGTTTCCTGAATGCTCCAAACTTCTTGAAATTTTCTCAAACTCAGATCATGTCTGTTACCTTTATAACTGAGAGTGAAAACATTAGGAGGAAGAACAAAAGAATTCACTATGACCGAAACAGAAAAACGCAGATGGCTGCTCAGCTCTTGAAGGTTATGAACTCATCCACAAAAAAACCCTGGTGCCACCCACACTGCAAGCTCACAGCTCTACTGCACAATAGAGACACTGGGAGACTGACCACATGTAAACAAGTGAGGATAATAATCCCAATAACCCAGTCCCACAAAGTGTGTACAAGGTGCTGAAAGGTCAGAGGAAGTGGCCAACCCAACCTTCAGTGACTTCAGGATACACCCATGCCAGAGACAAGGGCTTGTTTACCAAGCCCTTAGTCTGTTCTGTAACTCCTTCCCTCCTATAGCAGCCTTCTGGAGTAAATACTAAGATCACTCCCCTGCACATGGCTGCACTGAGGCACCAGACCACCTAGGCCTCATCATGGAAAACAAGATGTTCTTTGAGATGAACGAGTCACTGCTAAGAAGATGGAAGGGTCACCCTTACGTCACAGCAAGCGGTGGCTTCACCAAAGAACACAGCAGGGCTGGAGAGAACACAGAAGCCCTGTAAGTGACCTGACACAGATGCCTGGGGTTCAACACCAGGTGTTCATTTCCCCCCTCATTAGCATCTTCTTCTAGTTCTAATAAAGGAGAAACTACAAGTTGTAAATGTATTTCATGACAGTCATAACATTGCAGATCCTTCCACCAATTCTGAGGAACAAATAAAACAGCAGATTCTGTTCCAAAAATGCAGACAAACTTTTCAATAAGGCGAAAAGCACCCTCCCAGAGCCTTCTCTGAAGATCACACTGGTCCATCTCTTTGCCTCATCAGACCAGATTTCTGGAATAAAAGACTTGAGGGGCCCAAGATGAAGCAGCGACAAGGAGAAAGAGCTTTCAGCCAACCCAGAAATACGCTTATCAGTTACAATGCTTGAATGACAGAGTTTGAGCAATTTTAAAAGTTTTTCAAGTTAAAACTGGAGCACTCCTCCTTTAAGAAAATCTAAATTATTGATTCTAAGTTAACACATGTTCCCTTTACAAGAATGTCAAATTTACTTATAAACAGAGATCAGTCCTGGGTGTTCACTGGAAGGACTGATGCTGAAGCTGAAACTCCAATACTTTGGCCACCTCATGCGAAGAGCTGACTCACTGGAAAAGACTCTGATGCTGGGAGGGAATGGAGGCAGGAGGAGGGGACCACAGAGGAAGAGATGGCTGGATGGCATCACTGACTCGATGGACGTGAGTTTGGATGAACTCCGGGAGTTGGTGATGGACAGGGAGGCCTGGCATGCTGCGATTCATGGGGTCGCAAAGAGTCAGACACGACTTAGCGACTGAACTGAACCTAAATGTATTCCATACACAGACCAAGAATTCTAAGTCCTCCTTAAAAAGCCTGTTACCCCTCTTCAAGGGCCATTTTCCACCTGCCACCTCCTCCTCCTTGATGCAACTACAACTCCTACCACCGTGTAGGCAACATACCTAACAGGAACAACAGAAGTGATGCTTGAAGACTGGCCAAAACTGGTCTTGATCTATGAGGGACTTTCCTACCCTGACTCACAGTTCTCTCTTGTGCCAATAAAGCAACAGTCCATTAGCTTCAGGCAAGATCAAATGCTCCCTGCCTGCAGTCAGTGTTTACCCTGCTCATTTCTCAGCAGTTCCCAAACCAGATGACACATGAACCCATTCTCTGAAACAAATGGTGCCAAAAATGATTCAGTCCTCATGGGCAGCCACAGAACCCAGGCAGCCCCGACCTGTGCAGGCCAGCACAACCCGCTGGTGGAGGAACCAAGGTGTGCCCTGCGCTACACCAGACCCCATGCTCAGAGGGCAGTTTCCTCCGGGTCTCACAATACCTCGTTCAGGTAAACGCTCCCCTAAAGGGCATGCAAAGCATCCCATGCTAACAGGACCAATACAGCAGCTTTGGACGTCCCTGGTGATCCAGTGATTAAGAATCCACCTGCCCAGGCAGGTGGCCCGAGTTCGACCCCTGATCCGGGAAGACTTCACACGCCGAGGGGCAGCTAACTCTTACTGAGTAAGTGCAAGTCCTCAACCTCCAATCTCCCATATGGAAAATGGCAAAATGGTAAAGGGCTACAGCCTTCCCGGTCACAAGGCAACTGTCTCTGGAAGATACCACAACTGACAGCAGGGCCAGCTGGGCCGCGCTGACTTCCTCTCTCCAGTTCAGCGGTGGGACGCAGTGCAGTGGTGTCCTTTCAAACAAGCCAGCAAGGCCTCTCGGGATGGCGGATGGGTCAGCGGGGAGGGGGCAACACTGCGGGTGGGGGATACAGGGTTTCTTTGGGGATGAATTACATGGGATGTGAACTGTACCTTAATAAAGCTATGATTTTAAAATATGAACACAATAAAAGGGCCGCACTGCAGAGGTCACAAACAGCTTGGGAGAAAGGTTCCAGTGACAATGTCAACACTGAGGGGAGTGGACAGTATTTAAGAGGACAGCACCTCCAAATGTGGCCACGGGAATGGCAGAAATGCACACAGGCAACTTGGAGAACCAATTCATGACCAGTCAGTGAAGCCGCTCAGTCGTGTCCGACTCTTTGCAATCCCAGACTGTAGCCTAGCAGGCTCCTCCATCCATGGAATTTTCCAGGCAAGAGTACTGGAGTGGGTTGCCATTTCCTGTGTGGATAAAAAGCGTAACTTCTACTGAAAGTTATTTATTTATAAAGAGATAATAACTAAACACGTATGTGCAATTAAAGATAAATATTACGAGAAATCCAACTTTCAATACCTCTCTGTAAGTCTGCACACTTAAGTTGTACCAAAAAAATTCTTTTTAAAATCTTCTCCCTGACATAAGGGGGCCTGTCTGATACTTGGGTATAAACGGTTCTTCACCTGCTCTCATGTCTTTATCTGTACACCAGGCATGGTAATTTTAAGGAGGTGCCATGAGATGGGAACACGATTAAAAATCTAGCCTCCTGCCTGGTGGACGGGTGGGTAATGCACTCCTCAAACGTGAGCGGTCCTCTGTCCACTGTCCCGGTTCCTACAGAAAGTCCAATGGGAGGTGGAGGTCAGAGGATAAACCTGACAGTGTAAGTGGATAAGGGCATATTAAGCCTGCCCTGGTGAAGGGGGAGGGTGAAGAAGGGGTGACAGGGAAAGGAACAGAGTGCCAAAGGACAGCCTGTTCATTTCTTACAAAAGAGACTTTTAACTGGTTACAAGTGTGATAAAATGACTACCATTAGTCATTAGTTTGGGGTCTCTTCATCCTGTCCATTTTCTTCAGTGCACTTTTCTCTTCTTTTCTGAAACTTTCTCTTCTTTCTCTGCACTTTTCTGAAGTAGGATCAGGCTATATACGTTGTTTTGCCTTTCTTCCCACCAGTAAAATCAGCTTTATTTTTCTCACCTAATGTTTCAAAAATACTGATAAAATACACACAATATAAAATGTACCTTTTTAAACTATTTTGGGATAGACAGTTCTCTGGCGTTAAGTACATTCACAATGTTGTACAATAATCACCACTGTCTCCAGAACTTTTTCATTATCTCAAACTGAAATTCTATACATGTTAAGTAGTAACTTCCCACTCTGCCTAGCCCCTGGCCCCTGGAAACCACCATTCCACTTTCTGTCTCTATGATTTTGAGTAAAATTATTCAACACTTGTCTTCTGTTTTGCCACTCCCCCCCCCCAACTAAACTATTTGACTTAGACAGCCTGCTACATCTATCTATATACGATTCCTTTTAAAGGCTGCGTAATAGTCACACAAAATCGTAATGTATTTATATACTTCCCTACCAACACTATTTCCAACTTTGAAATTACAATAATAACGCAGTGAGCACGCTTGTATCTGTCTTTGCATACCTGTGAAGTATTTCTGTAAGTCCTAGCAGCAGAACTGCCACTGGGACAGAGCATACATTTTAACAGATTGCACCTATTTTTTCACTCCAACCTGGTCCACAAGGTATGTGAGCTACTGAATCCTGGAGCACTGTGGTTACAGTTTATATCAGGAAAATTAACCAGGCAGGGAGACAAGGAAAAACGTGGCTTCAGAGAGATCCAGCTGGTCACCACTACAGTGACATGAGTGGAGGGATGGGGACAGCAGGAACCAGCATTTACTGGGCGCCTTCTCTGTCTGCACTCTTACCTAAGGAACAAAGGAAGAAGAGATACTAATCTTCTTCATATTTATTAGAAGCTCATGTGTAAAAGGGGTTCAAAAGAAGAAAAATCCTTAAGCTTTTAAAGAAAAACTGCCTTAGAAAACTCTCTCATGCTTCTCTGTCATGTTTCATACCATAGAAATATTTCAGTAACTTTGTAAGCTTATGAATTTACTATCCGGTTACTGGAAGATGTCAAAACTAAAGGTAAAAGAGAAGGAGGCAACACACCCTCCCGTCCCAAGCTTGGGAGTTCCCTGGAGGGAGGACATGACAGCAGGAAGAGCCGCCCCCCGACAAATAGAGCTGTGACCCCCAGGAGGGGGTCTGCAACCAAGCTGATCTCTCCATCACCTCACCGCCGGGGCCTCCTCCTCTTGTGAGTCTCTCTGCACCTGTTTGTCCCAGGAGGGCAGGGGGGAAACATCCTGACAGCCCCCAGGCTCTAGGGCCACTAAGACATCAGAACTGCCATCTCCAGACACCTGTCTCACCCCGAGTGACCTCATTAACGTCATCTCCCCTACTCAGGGGCACACATGGCAGGGCACAGGGCCTCCTGTCTTCTCCACTGCACCCATAGAGCCTAGCCAACACAAGGGAATTAAGGAGGGAGGGGGAGAAGATAGAGAAGGATCTGGTGGAGGGTGAGCTATAGCACCCTGTAGCCCCTCTCAACCCTTGAGGGGGCAGCTGACCCCCGAGAAAATCTGAGACAACTGTAGGCCTCTGTCCTGAAAACGCATACCCTCCCTGAACTCTGCATTCGATACGTGGAGCTGGCAAGCACAGACCCTCTCTTCAGAACCCCTAATACATGGAATCAAATTACAGGAATGAGTCAGATACTGAGTCTTCAAAACAAGTCAGAACAAGGATGTTTTGTTCATAAAGTCAGATACAGCTGAGAAGATGTGCATTGATCTGCCAACAATTAAATATAAGGGATGATCAAGCCATCAATAAGAAATGTACAGCAGGTAATTGGTAAGGTGGGAGTGAAGCCTAAGTGAACCTAACTTGAAAACAGATTTGGAAATTAGCTGCAAAGGAAAGAGCAGATGGCACTCCAAGAGTAACATGCAAAGAAAGAAGAGCACTGGGTCAAGATGCCTGTAAATGAACAGCCTGTGGGCAGAGGGTGCAACACTGGTGAGAGGAGGAGGTCTATGAGGAGACAAGGAGCAAAATACCGACATTCTCCTGGAGGAACGGTAGGACTCTCTGTTCCGTGTGGAAAATCTGGACCATATGACACAGAGGGAGGAGGAAGGCCTTACGCTGTGTGGCCCTGTAGGTCCCTGACAGCCCTCAAGAATGCACGGTTTGGGACTCACTTTTGAATGAGTCCTGGCCATCACAACTTCGTCACTAAAAAGATATACAGGTGTCATGACCCCTTCAAATCCGGCCACCATTGTCAAAAGGTCTCAAACACAGGGTGTGATCAGTAAAAGCCAGAATGTGGGAACCCCTACAAGATAAATGACAGTTGTTTCAACAGATAAATTGCGACACAGAGTGATCATGTACATATCTAAGAGACACCTCATCAAATGCAATTGCAGACTTTATTTGGATCCTAGTTTGAACAAACTGACTATATATATATATATAAAAAAAAAAACAATGAAACAATCAGGGCCATCTGACCATGACTAAATATTTGAGAAAAATCAAGAAATTTTGGCATCACTGACTCAAGGGACATGAGTTCAAGCAAACTCCAGGAGACAGTAAAGGAGAGGGAAGCCTGGTGTGTGTGCTGCAGTTCATGGGATGGCAAATAGTTGGATGTGACTTTGTAAGTAAACAACAATAAACAAAAGGCCTACTGGTGTAGAAACTGTGGGTAGCCCCTTGTTTTAGTGATATGCAATGGATATTATAGTTTGGGGATAGGCCTCCTAAAATTTCAACTTTTTTTTTTAGGGGAAGGGAGGAAGGCAGAGCGTAAAGATCGGATAGGAGTTCCTAACTGCAGAGGGTGGTGATGGATGGACGGTTAACAGACCTAAACCACCTTATCCATCATTTTCGGACTCTTTTCCTTCAAATTCTGAGGTAAACACTTAACTCAATTTTGGGGGAAAAGGCCTCTTCCTTGCTACCAGAATATACTGCAAACACTAGAACTGCTTATTCTACTTGGTATGCAAATAAGCAAAAATATAATTTATTTTAAAAACAAAAATATGCTTTAAAATGTAATCACATGAAAGCAATCATTTACTATACAAAAATGTGTTAATGTCTTTAAGGTGATTACCCCAGGAGGTAAAATAACTTCACTTCAAGGAAAAATTCATCCCGGGCGCATCCTCCTTGAGCCAAACAATGGAAAATTTTCACCTCAGCAAGCTGGCCTTGGGGAGGCTCAGTCTTAGCCCTGTTGCCTAGCGACGGGTGACATCTTCGGTGCTTACAGAAGTCTCTGGCACCCCTCACACCCTTCTGCAAAACAGACTGGCTACAGTTCATCATCAGTAGTTGTGCCTTCCTCATACCTCCCACTGCTCAGGTAGATACAGGGCTGGTGGATGTCACCTGCGAAGCCCTGAAATGAAACGAAGTTTATTACATCTGCTAAACTGGCTTTTACAACTGTATCAACTCCAGTCCTAGCTCTCATCCATCTGATTCCTAACAATTCCTGCAAATTCTACTCTAAAGTTACAAAGCAGGTAAACCAAGTAGATTACCAGGTAACCATTCAACTGACTTTTTCCTCCAGAAAAAACTACCAAGTGATCAACTGGTTTATTACGTCAACATGATAACGTATTCATTACGCCAATTTGATAAAAGCATATATCTTGCTCAGGTTTCTAATTTTGGTAGTGGTTAAAGTTAAAACAATAACAATACCAGCCTGAAACTTCTCTTTAAATCCTAAACACCAGGTTACAGGATGAAATTACACAAACTCCACAAGAGCAATCTATGTAAATAAGCATTTTAGTTCACTTAAAATGTTACCCTGCTAAAAATGCAAATACAGCAAATAATTAAATACTAGAATTCATCAAAACTACTGTAATCATGGTGCTTTATACAAAGTATCATAAAACTTGTGATCTGCAACATTTTTTGTTACCACTTTTCAGAACTTTCAGTGCTTAAAACTATTCTTTCAGATGATTTTATCTTATTCTTGTTCTATGTACATTTCACTACCAAAATGTTTCATTCCAAGCAGTGATTAGTTTTACTTCCCCGGTATCTAAGAGCACTAGATTTTACTGGTTTCTACATTTTCTTTTCACATCTGGACTCATTTTTCTGCAATTCGGCTATAAGAAATTGAATAAAATCCAAAAACGAAACTAATCACTTGGACGCAAGAGACAAAATGCAGTCTGCAATCAACCCAACGTGAAAGATCTGCAAGCTCCATCCATGATGAAGCTTATCACTATGAAGACGTCCCCGGATCCATTTTAGGGCTTTGGGGGATAAGACGGTTAGGTTTGCAAATACCCACCCCCCGCCCCCGCTGACACCAGCTGACAAACCCAACTGACATTCAACACTCAAAATGGCTGCACAGCTGCCAGCCTCAGGTAACCGTACCTGAGGCACTGGGCTGAGTTCTCCAGCAGAAGACTCAGAGAGACCCCCATTAATAACCCGAGATATCGTGGACGCCAATGTCCTGGATCCCTCAACGACCCAGAGATCTTGCCCTCTTCCAAACAGCGGAGATTCCAATGACCAACAGAGACCCAGTATCACGAAAATATTCGGGAGACCCCACCCCCGTCAATGAGCAGGGAAGATTCTGCCCCTCAAAATCATGGGAGATCTTCTCTCCCCAGTAACCTGAAGAAATAATGCCTCTCTCAAATGACCGGGGGAAATCTGGCCCCACAGGGACCCTGAGAGATCTCTCTTACACCCATAATCGGGGGAGAACCCCTCCCCCAAAACCTGGGGACACCCCGAATGACCAGAGACTTCTCTCCCTGAAGACCCAGAGAAACCCTCCTCCAAAGTCCCCGGGGCGGCAGGGCCGTAGGCCGAGGAAAG
>SJYQ01094025.1:0-29351 GCA_006410935.1 Redunca redunca | reverse complement strand
AGTGATGGCAGCTCTCTCCTTCCTACTGCTCAGGCCAGTCACCTCATAGAACATGCTGATGACTTTCTTTCCCGCTTAGAGTCAATGCATCAGAAAGTACGATTGTTTCCACAGAATCATCTACCCACGATGAAACCACTTCTTACCAGGCCCATGGCTTCCACCTAGTCCAGGCTACCACCATCTCTCCCCAGGACAATGTCTCAGTCATGTCCCAGTTTCTTCCTGCTGCCCTTGCCACCTTCAGTTTGTTCTCCTCACATCAGCCTGCTGCTACTGCTTCTGCTAAGTCGCTTCAGTCGTGTCCGACTCTGTGCGACCCCAGAGATGGCAGCCCACCAGGCTCCCCCGTCCCTGGGATTCTCCAGGCAAGAAAACTGGAGTGGGTTGCCATTTTCTTCTCCAATGCATGAAAGTGAAAAGCGAAAATGAAGTCGCTCAGTCGTGTCCGACTCTTAGCAACCCCATGGACTGCAGCCTACTAGCCTCCTCCATCCATGGGAGTTTCCAGGCAAGAGTACTGGAGTGGGGTGCCATTGCCTCTCCACACATCAGCCTATGTATATATAAATCAGAACCTCTCCTACCCTGCTCAGAACCCTACAGTAGCAACTCCCTCAAAGAAAGGCCAGAGTGGAAGGGGCTCCATTGTTCCCTATCACCTCTCTGCCAGCATCTCCTTTGTTTGCCTCTGGCACCATGGATCACCCCCTAAAATTTCTAACATCTCACATTCTGTGCACTCTCGTGGCTCAGATGAAAATCTGTTTTGCTCACAGATGTATCCTGTCCCTTCCTCTGCCCACCCAATCTCCCATTCCAGTGTTCCTATGTGTGGGGAGGAGGCTGGACAGGGCAAGGTCTCCCTGGGGGCCATTCAGTTTTAATTCACTCTTCCATTCCTTCCATAAGTGCTTAACGCAGGTTTCTCCAGGCTAGACACTGGGTACCTAGCAAGAATGGACACAGCAGGAATTCAAATGATTTACCAAACCTTTATCCTCTCTTTAGTTAATGCAATGACTGTAAATATAGAAAACTACTACATAGTTTTCTTGAAAACTATTACAATAGATAAGAGAAAATGTTAAGGTGATAAATATAAGAAAAATATTTAAAATAAGAGCATTTACTAAAAATAAGCAAGAAAAACACTCAGTTAACTATAAAATATTTAGGAATAAAATTATCAAGAAAAGTATAGGAACTATATGGGTGAGAAACCTCTAAAATCTTATTAAGTGACATGAAACTTATAGAACATTATTAAAGGGCAAGATAAGAACAAGTGGAAGATATTAAATTCCTGATGTGGTGTGTGGTCCAGATCTCAACTCTCAGCTCTCTCTCTGAGAATGGTCCTCAGCAGAAGGCAACCACCTCACCCAAGGTCAATCACCGACACCCTGAAGGTAACCCCCTGGCATCCTAGTTACTACTTCTCCTGCAAAGATAACCACTATTCTGATTTTCATTATTGTAGACAAATTTTGTCCATCTAAAATTTCATATAGATTGACTTATACAATATGTACTTTTCGTAGTGTTTTTTTATTCAACATTATATCTGTGAGTTTCCTCCATACTGTTGTGTATTGCTTTGTCTTTTCTTTTCCATATCTTTATAGTATTCCACTACATGACTACATATACCACCATCATCCTTAGCTTATTAACTTTTGTCTTCATGCTTGTGGACCCAGCTTTACAAGGTGGTAGTTGTCTCTCCAGACATCACATTAGTATGCAAAGCAGAAGAAAATCCTGCTGTTGGCATCACCCACATCTTTCTCCTTTATCTGGTAAGCCAACACCTTTCCAGAACTCCCAGTAGACTTATATTTATTTCCCAGTGATTAAAACTGGGTCACCTGTGGCCACTCCTAGATATAAGGAGATTAAGAGATGAGGGAATGGGGTCAGGGGATCACTTGGGACTGGACACTTGCTGCTCTGGACAAAATTCAGGTTTGTTAGCAAAGATGAAGGGGAAAAGGGTATTGTGAGGCAACCAACAAAACCTTACAAAGTGAAAAGATGTTCAAATTCATCAGAAAGCAAGGAATGCAAATCAAAGTGAAAACTTTAACAATGGAAAAACTATGGAGACAGCAAAAACTCAGCAGTTGCCAGGCGTTTGATGGGGAGGCAGAGATAGGTGGAGCACAAGTAATTTTTTAGGGCAGTGAAAATATACCGTATGATACTATTGATACAATGGTGGTTGTTGTTTAGTTGCTGTAAGCCGTGTCCGACTCTTGCCACCCCTGGGCTGCAGCCTGCCGGGCTCCTCTGTCCAGGGGGTTCTCCAGGCAAGAATACTGGAGTGGGTTGCCATTTCCTTCCCGACCCAGGGATCGAACATGCAACTCTTGCACTGCAGGCAGATTCTTTACCCCTGAGCCACCTAGGAAGCCCTGAAATAATGGTAGATACTCATTATTAGACATTTGTAAAAACCCATGAAATGTACAACACAAAGAACGGACTCTGTAAACTATGGACTTTGGTTGATGATGTGTTACCACTGGGTCACTGACTGGAACAAACTATGATACTAGTTAGTGCAGGGTGTTGATGGGGAGCAAAGCTGTGTGTTGCAGGAGAAGGGGTTATATGAGGACTCTTGGTACTTTCCACTCAATTTTTCTGTGAACCTAAAACTGATCTAAAAAAGTCTTTTTTTTTTTAAATAATAATGAGAATAAGTCACTTTAAACTGCAGGGGGCACAGGTTCAATTCCTGGTTGGGGAACTAAGATAAAACAAAGGAAAAAAAGAAAAAGAGCTACACCAGGTCTGGCTTTCAGGGATGTGAGGAAAATATTTGTCCAAACACTGTTGCTAAAGGTAAGATCAGTTATAGCCTTTTTGGAAAGCAATTGTGTGTGTGTGTGAGAGAGAGAGAGAGAGAGAGATGCCCAGGCTTTGTTGCTCCGTGGCATGTGGGATCTTTCTGGACCAGGAATCGAACCTGTAGTTCCTGGATTGGGAGGTGGATTCTTTAGCACTGAACCACCAGGGAAGCCCTGGAAAGCAATTTAACAAGCTCCAATAAAATAAAAATACATATGCTTTTGGACTCTAATCCCAATGTTAAGAATCTCACTTATAGAAATAAGTGTAGTAACAAGAAACTTGCAAAGTGATGGCCCATCCACGGGGCACCGTCGGGACATTTTGGTATCTCCATACTGTTCTGGTTACTATGTTGTGTAATATATTACCCAAATTTAGTGGCTTAAAACAACAATATTTTAATTTTGCTCACAAACCTGCCCTTTGTGAAGAATTCAGTGGAAACTGCTCTTCTCTGCTGTATCTTAAAAACTAGGGCTGGAATCATTTGAAGGCGCCTCACTTGAAGTCTGGTGTTTGATGTTGGCTGTCAGCAAAGACTGTTTTCCTTCTGGCCATGCTGCATGACTTGTGGGATCTTAGTTCCCTGACCAGGGATGGAACCCGGGCCCTCAGCAGTGAGCACCCCAAGTCCTAACCTCTGGACTATCAGGGAATTCCCTGTCAGTTAAGACTTTACCTGGGGCTGGGACACCCACACATGGCCCCTCCATGTGCCCTCGGCTTCCCCACAACAGGGTGGCTAGGTTCCAAGGATGATTGTCCCGAGAGAGAAGAAAGGAAGCCAGATGAAAGCTGTATCATCTTTCTAACCTAGACTCAGAAGTCACAGAGTCATTTCTGCCTTATTCTCTTCATTAGAGTCAAAGTCACTAAGACCAGGCCTTATCCAAGGAGAGAAAAATTAGACTCCACGTTTTGTGCGAGAAGTATCAAAAAGTATGGGGACCTGTTTTAAGTCACCATCAAAAAGGAGGACTTGGAATAAATAATACCACTTGATTTAGGGGACCTACCACAAAGTTGAGATGAAAAAAGTAAGATGAAGAAAAATGTATACAAAAATGATCTAAATATGTAAAACAAAGACAAACCACTCTGTAAATGTGTGTATATAGTATGTATATATATATACACACACATACTGTAGTGTGTATATATGTATAGTGTATATATATACACACACTATATATGTGTGTATACATATGATTATATAAGCAAGGAGAAATATAGGGAACATATTCTGGTAACCACAGGTTCCAGAGAGTAGTGATGATAGAAGGGAGAGGCAGAGGAAGCAAAAGAGAGAAAGACAAGACTGCTCAAAACTAGCAGTGAGGATGGCTTCTCTTTTCTGCATTTAATTACAGGTATATATTTCACTGTATGAGGAAAGTGATTCCTTAGATATGCTTAGGTGGTAAAACCGAATCAAGAAAGTGATGACCACCTTACCTTAAAACTCAGGACAGAGCAGGAGGGAATGACTGGTGGGCCACAAGAGGGGCGGCAGGGCCCTGACAGTGTCTTCATCTGGGGTGCACTCCAAGTTTCTGGCCTATGGGAAACCACTGAGTGGAATGTCTTTGTCTTGCACACCTTTGGTATATTCCACCTTTGAAAAAATTTTAATTCAAAAATTAAAGGGGGGTGGGAAGGAGGCTCAAGAGGGAGGGGATATATGGATACTTAGAGCCGATTCATGTTGTGCAGTGGGAACTCTCATAACACTGGAAAGCAATTATCCTCCAATTAAAAAATTATTAAATAATAACATTTTAAAAAGAAAAAAAAAATGAAAGAAAAGCATGCCTTTCAGCAAGTTCCCAGTAGGAAGAGTGAAGAGCCAGGGGAAGGACCCTGACCTGGGGCTACCAGACCCTCAGATCAGCAGATGTCCCAGGTGGAGGTCTAAATCCAAGGTGTTCAACAGGGAGGTAACACCCCAGGGCTGCCCCTGCTGAAACCTCCCAAGGTGGGAGAGAGCATAACCCACAGTGGTGCCCTGGGTCATTTCAACCTTTAACTATAGTCTGGGTTACACCTGGCATCGGAGGTGGGAAGAAAACCAGGAGACCTGGATCCTCCTGGGAAGGTGGTTCTTGAGGGAGAAGGGAGAAGTCTGCCATGGTGGATCAGGCTGAGACTCCAGAGGGTCGGCTCTGTTCTCAGCTGCTCAGCAGCTCTGTCCGCCCTGTTAGCCACCGGGAAGCACAGGGCAAGGCTGGGCTGTGAGGGACGGGAAGGTGAGCACGCAACTGCAGGCAAGTCTTAGGGCTTGATCAGAGGAGGAGCCCAGCGCTTCCGACCCATGGCTTCTCTTTTCTGTCTGAAAACCAGGTGAGGCCATTGCTGGGGGAGGGTGAGCAGGGATTGCAAGAGGCTAGAGGACAGGGCTGGACTGTGAGCAGCGCAAGGGGCCTGGAAGTGAAGGATGGAGGGGAGGTGCTGCTCAGAGACCTCATCTCAGGGACGTAGAAGTAACCAGGCCCCAGGCAGGAATGGGCTGTGAACTGAAAGAGGCCGTCCAAAGGTGCAGGGGACCAGCGTTGGACCAGGAGATCAATGCAGCCCTTCTGTGCTGGAGACGACTGCAGGGGAGAGCTTGAGGTATGTGTGTGAACAGCTGTGGCGCCTTGTCTTCCCTCCAGCCCTGGGCTGGGGCTGGGAGTGAGGTAGCGCTCCTCTCTGCCAGGGCCTGAGCCAGAGGAGGGCCGGGGCTGGGAGTACATAGAGTTGTTCTGGAATCAGATGTCTCTTGGAGTTCCTTTCCCTTCCGGTTTCTCAAACCGAGCTGGCCATTCTCACTCAACCCTGTCTCCTCCCGCCTGGAGTCCTCCCAGGACCCCTAGTCCTCATCAGTTGGATGAGCATCTCTGAGTAGGGAACATGATGTTCCCACCCGGGCAGGGGAGGGACTCAAATCCCAGATGTCCCCCTCTCACCCCCAGCCAGCCCTGGGATTAGGCCATGGTGGGAGGAACTGGCTGAAGATCACTCCTAAGATTTTTCTTTTTTTCCCTCAACACATATATCCTTGACACATACACCCTTGTCACCAGCTCATGCAGGGAGTAGTCTAGTGAGGCCGCTGGAAGAATTTCCACTGTGCTGGAAGCCAGGCTGGTCTCGGCGGGCCCTGTATCTGTACTCTTACGGTACTTTCACCAGCATGTCGTCAACCTGGCACTTCAACCTAGATCCGGAATTGAGGCTCATCCTCCTGTTACAGTTTTACCCACGGATCGGGTATGAGGATAACTCACCCTAGTCTGAAATTTTGAGGTCAGCTCTGTCAGGGAGTAGCTTTTTCTGTGAGCTGGTGATGTGCTCACCTCACCTTAAGGTGAGCACAGCGGGAGAGACCGCACCAGCCATCAGGCCCCAGCCCCTGACAGTAGCTGTGCCTTGGCCCAGCCTAGGCAGGTGAGAGGCAAGGCTGGGAACCTCCTGGACTGTTGCCTGTGGGCAAAGCCAAGGGCAGGGGTTGTGTGGATGCCTTCCCATGAGTCTACCTCTTTCTTCCCAGTGGAGCAAGCCAAGGCCCTGGATGGGGGCTCCAACTCGTCCTTGTCTGGTGGGGCCTCGGGCGGGAGCTGTCAGTTGGCTGGAACCATCATGAGCTCTCAGGCAGACGCAGTGCCGGAGTTTGGGGTCTGTGGGGGTCATATACCCTCTGTCTCCCAGCTCCATCCTGCTTGGGAAAGTGTTCAGGCTTCCAGAGCTGCCAGGGGGCAGAGCCTGTCATCTGGGGTCCAGGCCAACTCCTGGGGGCCTTTCAGCCCGTGCATGGCCCCATTTCTCACCCTGGGCCAGCTGCACAGCTCTGGGACAGGACACCCAGGGGCCAAGGGGTCTCCTGCAGGATTCCGACTTGCCTGGGACCGATGTGCATGCGCCTCAAGAGGCTTCTTCCCCTCCTGTCCCGCAGGCCTGAGGCTCAGTTGCTCCTTCAGCTGCCTGGGATGGGCTGAGGGCAGGCCTGGGAATGTGTACTAACATTCCCAGTCATGCCCAGAAGAAAAACGTCCAATTTAACTATGCTTGAAAGTGCTGTTTTTGCTTATCAGGTGGGTCTGGACTTCAGCTCTTCCTTTTCAGTTGTGTGTTAAAACAAACAAACAAATCCAAGTGCACACCCCTCCTTCCTCTTTCTGGGGGTGGAGGGCCTGGCCAGAGAGGAGATTGCTAGATCCTCCCGCTCAGGAGCACACACAGTGACCTCTAACCCTTGCCTCAGTGCAGTTCGGCCGAGGGAAGAAGGGCCATGGAGATCTGGCCGATACCATCTATTTCCACTGCCTTCCCCAAGACTGGACTGGCATACACCCATTCTTCCACCTGTGGGGAGGGACTGACTGGTGAAGAGTCAGGTCCTGCTGGCTTCCGAGTGTCAGGACAGCTCCCAGCCCCGCTTTGCTTTCATCTTCCAGTATACTCAGCCTCCAGCACTGTAGTCTTCAGATGGGCTGGGCACTGCTTGACCCTGCGTACTTAAAGACAAGCTAGATGACCAGTTTTAGAGAATAGAAAGAAGTTCCAGGATGGAGGATTCTGTTGGGGAAGAAGTCAAAGAGGAAGGGGAAGAAATGTCATACACTAAAGACACAGAAGCAACCAGGTCAGCAAGGCGTCTCTGGCCAAATTTCATCTGGATATTTACGGTGACTATGGACGGAGGAGCCTGGTGGACTGCAGTCCATGGGGTCGTGAAGAGTTGGACACAACTGAGCGACTTCCCTTTCACTTTTCACTTTCATGCTTTGGAGAAGGAAATGGCAACCCACTCCAATGTTCTTGCCTGGAGAATCCCAGGGACGGGGGAGCCTGGTGGGCTGTCGTCTATGGGGTCACACAG
The DNA here is from genome assembly GCA_006410935.1 of Redunca redunca. Taxonomy (NCBI): domain Eukaryota; kingdom Metazoa; phylum Chordata; class Mammalia; order Artiodactyla; family Bovidae; genus Redunca; species Redunca redunca. The sequence continues at coordinate 21,634 of SJYQ01094025.1, read as the reverse complement.
AGTCGGACACGACTGAAGTGACTTAGCAGCAGCAGCAGCAGCAGCAGCATGAAGATGACAATTTCTGAGAAGTCCTTACCTGGAGGGAGCCTTGCTTAAAAATCTTAAATCTTGTCTTTCTCTTTTGTCAGCTCCCCAGATGCTTTGAGAACCATAATCATGTGACGCAAGTCAAGGCAGTGAGGGACGCTGCATGCTTGTGTGTCCAAACTGCTCACTTTAAGAGGCAAAGGGAGGGACTTCTCTGGTGGTCCAATGGCTAAGACTCTACTCTCGCAGTGGAGGGGGCCCAGGTTCAATCTCTGGTCGGTGAACTAGATCCCACACTACTACTACTAGTCACCTGCTGGGACTTCCCTGGTGGTCTAGTGGCTAAGACTTCACACTCCCAATGCTAAGCATTTGATGCCTGGTCAGGGAATCAGATCCCACATGACACAGCCAACACCCAGCACAGCCAAACAAGTAAACAAATAAAAGTATTAAAAAAAAAAAGAGCCCACTTGTTGCAGCATAGACCTGGTATATATAAATAAATATATAAAAATTTTAAAATAAATATTTTAAAAAAGAGAAAAGGCTGTGAGAGCCATATACAGAAGAGGAGCATGACCAAGGGCTACCATAGGCACTGGAAGCGTGATCATCCTTGAGGCAGGAGACTGGGGCTGCTCTCCATGTGAGTCCAGAAGCACGAGGATAAGCTCCAGAGCACTGGAGGAAAGGTTCAGGAATGCCCTTCAGACCCCAGTATCGTAACTCTTGATAATTTCTGGAATTTAAGCACTGTCAGGAATATCCACGGCAGGTAATCAAGATTTTGTTCAATGAGCAAATGAGCTGAGTCAGACCGAACTGTTGTTTGTTGTTCATCACTCAGCCGTGTCCAACTCTTTGCAATGCTATGGACTGCAGCACGCCAGGCTTCCCTGTCTTCCACTATCCCCTGGAGTTTGCTCAAACTCATGTCCATTGAATTGGTGATGCAATCCAACCATCTCATCCTCTGTCGTCCCCTTCTCCTCCTGCCCCCAATCTTTCCCAGCATCACAGTCTTTTCCAGCCACTTGGCTTTTCACATCAGATGGCCAAAGTATTGGAACTTCAGCTTCAGCATCAGTGCTTCCAGTGAATATTCAGGACTGATTTCCTTTAAGATTGATTGGTTTGATCTCCTTGCTGTTCAAGGGGCTCTCAAGAGTCGTTTCCAGCACCACAGTTCAAAAGCATCAATGCTTTGGTTCTCGGCCTTCTTTATGGTCCAACTCTCCTGTACGTGACTACTGAAAAAACCGTAGCTTTGACTAGAAGGACCTTTTTGGCAAAGTGATGTCTTTGCTTTTTCATATGCTGTCTAGGTTTGTCACAGCTTTTCTTTCAAGGAGCAAGTGTCTTTTAATCTCATGGCTCTGTCACCATCCACAGTGATGTTGGAGCCCAAGAATAAATAGTCTGTCACTGTTTTCGTTTTTCCCCATCTATTTGTCATGAAGTGATGGGACCAGGTGCTATGATCTAAGGTTGCTTTTTTTTTAAATATTTATTTTATTTTGGTTGGGCCAGGTCTTAGTTGCAGCACTTGGGATCTTGGACCTTAGTTGTGGCAGGTGGAATTTTGTTGCAGCATGTGAGATCTAGTTCCCTGCTGCTGCTAAGTCACTTCAGTCATGTCTGACTCTGTGCAACCCCAGAGATGGCAGCCCACCAGGCTCCCCCGTCCCTGGGATTCCCTGACCAGGGATCAAATCCAGTCCCCCTGCCCTGGGACCACATTGTCTTAGCCACTGAACTACCACCAGTTAAGTCCCGATTTTAGTTTTTTTGAATGTTAAGTCAGCTTTTTGACTCTCCTCTTTCACCTTTATCAAGAGGCTCTTTAGTTCCTCTTCAGTTTCTGCCATTTGGGTGGTATCATCTGCATATCTGAGGTTATTTGTATTTCTCCTGGCAATCTTGATTCCAGCTTGCGCTTCATCCAGCCTGGTATTTTGCATGATGTACTCTGCACAGAAGTTAAATAAGCAGGGTGACAATATACAGCCTTGATGTACTCCTTTCCCAAGTTGAAACCAGTCCATTGTTCCATGTCTGATTCTAACTGCTGCTTATTGACCTACAGGTTTCTCAGGAGGTATGTAAGGTGATTCAGTATTCCTACCTTGTTAAGAATTTTCTATAGTTTGTTGTGATCCACACAGTCAAAGGCTTTAGCATAGTCAATGAGGCAGAAGTGGATATTTTCCTGGAATTCTCTTGCATTTCCTATGATCCAGTGGATGTTGGCAACTTGATTTCTGGTTCTTCTGTCTTTTCCAGACCCAGCTTGTACATCTGGAAGTTCTCAGTTCACATACTGTTGAAGCCTAGCTTGAAGAATTTTGAGTATCACCTTGCTAGTGTGTGAAATGAGTGCAACTGTGTGGCAGTTTGAACATTCTTTGGCATTGCCTTTCTTTGGGATTAGAACGAAAACTGACATTTTCCAGTTCTGTGGCCACTGGTGTGTTTTCCAAATTTTATTGGCAAATTGAGTGCAGCACTTTAATATCATCATCTTTTAGGATTTGAAATAGGTCAGCTGAAATTCCATCACATTCACTAGCTTTGTTCGTAATGAAACTTCCTAAGGCCCACTTGACTTCGCATTCCAGGATGTCTGGCTCTAGGTGAGTGATCATAGCATCATGGTTATCTGGGTCATTAAGACCTTTTCTGTGTATTCTTGCCAACTCTTAATATCTTCTGCTTCCATTAGGTCCATACCGTTTCTGGCTTTTATTTTGCCCATCTTTGCCCTTCATATCTCTAATTTTCTAATATATATATTTTCTAATTTTCTTGAAGAGATCTCTAGTCTTTTCCATTCTATTGTTTTCCTCTGTTTCTTTGCATTGTTCACTTAACAAGGCTTTCTTATCTCTCCTTGTTATTCTTTGGAACTCTACACTAGAATGGGTGTATCTTTCCTTTTCTCCTTTGCCTTTCACTTCTTTTCTCAGCTATTTTTAAGTCCTCCTCAGACAACCATTTTGCCCTTTTGCATTTCTTTTTCTTTGGGATGGTTTTGATCACCAACTCTTGTACAATGTTACGAACCTGCATCCATAGTTCTCCAGGTACTCTATCAGATCTAATCCCTTGAATTTATTTCTCACTTCCGCTGTATAAGGGATTTGATGTAGGTCATACCTGAATGACCTACTGGTTTTCCCTACTTTCTTCAATTTAAGTCTGAATTTTGCAATAAGGAGCTCATGATCTGAGGCACAGTCAGCTCCCAGTCTTCTTTTTGCTGACTGTATAGAGCTACTTCCACTGGACATGGAACAACAGACTGGTTCCAAATCAGGAAAGGAGTACATCAAGGTGGCCTATTGTCACCCTGCTTATTTAACTTATATGCAAAGTGCATCATGTGAAATGCCAGGCTGGATGAAGCGCAAGCTGGAATCAAGATTGCCAGGAGAAATCTCAATAACCTCTGATATGCAGATGACACCACCCTTATGGCAGAAAGCAAAGAACTAAAGAGCCTCGTGATGAAAGTGAAAGAGGAGAGTGAAAAAGTTGGCTTAAAACTCAACATTCAGAAAACTAAGATCATGGCATCCAGTGCCATCACTTTATGACAAATAGATGCGGAAACAATGGAAACAGTGACTTTTTATTTTCTGGGGCTCCAAAATCACTATAGATGGTGACTGCAGCCATGAAGTTAAAAGACACTTGCTCCTTGGAAGAAAAGCTATGACCAACCTAGACAGCATATTAAAAAGACATTACTTTGCCAACAAAGGTCTGTCTAGACAAAGCTATGGTTTTTCCAGTAGTCATTTATGGGTGTGAGAGTTGGACTATAAAGAAAGCTGTGCCGAAAAATTGATGCTTTTGAACTGTGGTGTTGGAGAAGACTCTTGAGAGTCCCTTGGACTGCAAGGAGATCCAACCAGTCTATCCTAAAGGAAATCAGTCCTGAATATTCAATGGAAGGACTGATGCTGAAGCCGAAACTCCAGTACTTGGGCCACCTGATTCGAAGAACTGACTCACTGGAAAAGACCCTGATGCTGGGAAAGTTTGAAGGAGCAAGGAGAACAGGACGACAGAGGATGAGATGGTTGGATGGTATCACTGACTCGATGGACATGAGTTTGAGCAAGCTCCAGGAGTTGATGATGGACAGGGAAGTCTGATGGACAGGGAAGTCTGACATGCTGCAGTCCATGAGGTCACAAAGAGTCAGACATGACTGAGTGACTGAACGTACTGATAGAGCTTCTTCATCTTCAGCTGCAAAGAATATAGTCAATCTGATTTCAGTATTGACCATCTGGTGATGTCCATGTGTTGTTGGAAGAGGCTATTTGCTATGACCAGTGTGTTCCCTTGGCAAAACTCTGTTACCTTTGCCCTGCTTCATTTTGTACTCCAAGGCCAAACTTGCCTGTTATTCCAGGTATCTCTTGACTTCCTACTTCTGCATTCCAGTCCCCTAGGAGGAAAAGGACATCTTTTTTGGTGTTAGTTCTAGAAGGTCTCGTAGGTTTTCATAGAACTGTTCAGCTTCTTCGGCATTAGTACTTGGGGCATAGACTTGGATTACTGTTATATTGAATGATTTTTGAGATTGCAACTAAGTATTGCTTTTCAGACTCTTGTTGACTATGAGGGCTACTCCATTTCTTCTAGGGGATTCTTGCCCACAGTAGTAGATATAATGGTCATTTGAATTAAATTTGCCCATTCCCATCCATTTTAGTTCACTGATTCCTAAAATGTCGATGTTCACTCCTGCCGTCTTCAGTTTGACCACTTCCAATTTTACCTTCATTCATGGACCTAACGTTTTAGGGTCCTCTGCAGTACTGTTACAGCTTTACTTTCAAACACATACACAACTGGGTTTTGTTTCTGCTTTGGCTCAGCCTCTTCATCCCTTTTGGATCTGTTTCTCTGCTCTTCTCCAGTAGCATGTTGGACACCTACCAACCTGGGGGATTCATCTTTAAGCGTCATTTCTTTTTGCCTTTTCACACTATTCATGGGGTTCCCTGGTGGCTCAGATGGTAAAGAGTCTGCCTGCAATACAGGAGACCCAGGTTTGATCCTTGGGTCAGGAGGATCCCCTCTGTGGAAAGGCGAATGGCTGCCCACTCTAGTATTTTTGCCTGGAGAATTCCATGGACAAAGGAACCTGGTGGGCTACAGGCCATGGGGTCGCAAAGAGTTGGACACAACTGAGCAACTAACACTTTCAGACCTAATTACTGACATTCTAATTCAGAACTTAGATAATACTCATCTGAATTCACAAATGATTATTTAATATGTTCCTGGCTGATGCTCTGCATTTCTCCAAACAATCAGATAACGGCATGTATTGCTGGCCATCATCTGTGATGGGACATTTATCTTTAGAGAGGATGTGTAAAGAAAGCAAAATTCATATTTAACATGAATGATGTGAAACAACTCTAATCTCCTTTATCACATTATAAGTAATACTGTTTCAATTCTGTTGTTAAAAAGTTGATGCATTAAAATCACTAAAGATATATTCAGTTAATTTGATGGCACAACTTTCTAGCTTCCTGTTAGAACATATATATAAAGCAAAGTCCTCATATAATGTTCACTTTCCAAGGTGAAGGCTGCGGACCATACGATCCTGTCATTTTCCTGGCACTTCTTAACTGCTCATAGTAATACCACCACCAAAACCACAAAGGGCAAACCATATTTAACGTTTAAAGCCTCGAAACAAGGCCAGTTTGGCTTTGCGTAGTTCCGCAACCAGATTCTCAGATCCCTATCACATGAGTGGTTTGTATATTCACCTGTTACTTAGCCTTTTTGTAATGTCAGATGAAGGCAAGATCAAAGTGGAACATGGTTTTGTTATAGAATGAGCTTCCTTTGGTCACTGGGAAAGAAACTGTAAATACAGTGGGCTATCACAGAGGCATTGCTAGTTCTGTTTGTAACAACGTTGTTGTTTAGTCCTTGTGTCTGACTCTTTGTGATCCTATTGACTGTAACCTGCCAGGCTCCTCTGTCTATGGGATTTCCCCAGCAAGAATAGTGGACTGGGTGCCATTTCCTTCTCTGGGGCATCTTCCCGACCCAGGGATAGAAACTGTGTCTCTTGCATTGGCAGGCAGATTCTGTATCACTGAGCCACTAGGGGAGCCAATAACTAGGCTACAGAGAAGGAAGTAATTAATATCGTCAGACAGGAGATGTTCTCTACTGGGCTTCATTAGTGAGTATATCATTCCCCAGCAAGAGATACACTGGATGCGCTTGTATACCATCCCCGAACAATTCAAATAGCATGCTGTGGTGGTTTATTTTATGTGCCAACTTATGGGCCATGGGGTGCTCAGGTATTTGGTCCAACACTGTTCTGAGAGTTTCTGTAAAGGTGGTTTCGGATGACATTAACATTGAAATCAGGCTTCCCAGGTGGCACTAGAGGTAAAGAACCTGCCTGCCCAGGCAGAAGACAGGAAGAGACTCAGATCTGATCCCTGGGTTGGGAAGATCCCCTGGAGGAGGGCATGGCAACCCACTCCAGTACTCCTGCCTGCAATATCCCATGGACAGAGGAGCCTGGTGGTCTATTGTCCACAGGGCTGCAAAGAATCAGACACGACTGGAGCAACTTAACATGCATGCACGCAACGTTAAATCGATGAACTCAGTACAGCAGATTGCCATCCCTAAGTGGGCAGGCCTCATCCAATCAGTTGAATGTCTGAACGTAACAAAAAGCTTTGGCTCTCCCAAGAAAGAATTACCCTGCCTGACTGCCTTCATACTGGGATGTCGTCTCTTCCTGAGTCTTTAACCTGCTAGTCTTTGGATGAGAACAATGCTATTGACTCTCAGTTCTCAGGTCTTCAGACTCAGCCTGGAATTGAACTATTGGCATTTCTAGGTCTACAACTTGCCAACTTGCCCTGCATATCTAGGGACTTGCCTGTTTCCACAGCTGTGTGAGCCAATTCTCTATAATCTCTCTTTCTACCTGCCTCCCTTTTTGGCTGCAGGATCTTAGTTCCCTGCCCAGGGACTGAACCTGTGCCCCCTGCAGTGGAAGCACTGAGTCCTAACCACTGAACTACAAGGGAAGTCCCCTCCTTTCTAATTTTTAAGAGCTCACACCCCAATCTCAATAATGTATCTGCCAGATGAATGCTGTGATGGCCTAGGGTCCTGAAATGAGGACGAAAACAGAACACAAGGCTGCACCAAAGATTCAGACGTGATTTGTCAGCCTTTATTAACCAAGAGCAAAGCCGAGCCCTAGAGTTTCCTTTTAAAAAACCCAACCTTCTTTATGGCAAACAATGATTTTAAGTATATGTTCAATACTACAGAGCAAGAATTGGTTACTTTCTAATCACTTATTCTTCAGAGATTAAAATACAAGTGTAAAACAGGTTAAAACAAGATTCTCCCCCATGATTTAAAAATAATTCCAATTGAAAGACATTTCAAACACTACATGTAGAACTCAGGACCAGAAAGACCTTACAACACTTTTACCTTTGAGGTAGCACAATAATGCTGAGTTAGATCTCTTTTACTACAATGAGCTCAGGAAACAGTGAGGAATCTACCTCTCACTTAAGGTGGCCTAAATGGTTTTCTGCAAATCCCCCATGAGTTTGGTGACAGTTTTCTCCTTTTTTTTTTTTCTTGAAGTATAAAGATAGCCCTGCAGTGTGTAAAAGGAAACCCACGGGAAGGCTGCTTCCCATAAAATAGACATTAGAATCATTGAGCAACGTCAGCAGTCAAGACAGGAGGAACAAGAGGTAATTGTAGTGAAAAGCCAAAACAACTTGTATCTTGGCGAGATTGGTTTACAAGTGCATGTCAAGAACAAAAATTCCAACATTGGCCAACTGAAAACAAAATATAAAAGATGACATTCATGGGTCTTTTTCCTTTTGCTCTGTGCAAAAATGCTCTTTTAATTTCCATAAATGAGAGGATTGTTTGTACACTATGACAGGACATGGAGATGCTGTGTGTCCAGGGGTGGCTGGGTTCCAGTGGCACCTCACTGACCATTGTGATTAGAGAATCTGGGAAGTAAGAGGATGAACAGTACCTCTCCTCGCTGGAGAATCATCTCTTGACACTTCGCTGCTGAATTCACTCATTAAACCGTTCAAAGAAAAGCTCCACCCGGATTTCTGAGAATCTACTGCAATCATACATGACACATTTATATATAAGGATGACGGATTAAGAGGACAGGAAAGATGAACCCTTCCTTCAGAGAATACAACCAAAAGAAGAGGGTGAGGGGGGTGTGATAAAGTGGGGCCAGTGGGAAAAATAATACTGCAGGTTAGACCTCAAGGCTCTCAGGAACAACCTCCACCATGCAAAATCAATAGCAAAGTCAGAATGGAGGGCATGAAGCTCTAAGCCATCCTAGAAGAGAACGATATAAAACAATGATCAGAAAGATCTCTTCCCAATAGATGCCCCTCCCTGTGAGGCTCAGCTCTCAGCACAGGGCTTGCACAGCATGGTGTGGACAGCAGAGTCCAGAGTCGAACTTGGTCTGTTGCCTTCGACTCCCTGTGCTGTAAGGAAAAACTGGAGCACTGTCAGGCTCCTGGTGCCTTGGTAACAGCTGTGTCCTTTTCACTCACACTGGTCCCTTGACTCCCTTCCCCAAGCCAGACCCTCAAGGGGCCCTACAGGCAGTGAGGGTCTGGACTGATGATCCATATGTTCATCCGCAGTTAGAGCAGGAAGACTTAAACCTGATGAATTCTACTTTGTAAAACAGAAACTGTCAGTATGCTGCGGGTGTCACAGAGCTTCTATGAAGGGGAAGACTGAACTAAAAAGAGGGCAGGATGAGAAGTCCTACCCCTAGCAGCCTGCAGGAGTGACTGGCTCGGAATTCACAGCTGGCCCTAACTAATGCTGGCATGGGGATAGGGTGAGGGGGTGTAAGGGGGCACGTGTTCACACGGAGTCCTTACACAGTCTGGGGGCGAGATCTCTGCGTCACTCCTGAAGCCCAATGTACCTGTTACCTGTGTGAGAGACAGGTATGGCTCTTGTCTGCTAAAGTGCAATGTCTGCTTTCTTAATTTATGTGATAATAAAGCAATGCCATACAAAAGAAGAACCTTGGAAAATCATGGGGAGAAACCACACAGGCTTTCCCAGTGCTAGCTGCCGGTTTTGGAGTATTAGTTACAACCTTTCCCAATTCTGAGAGCTGCAACACAGGCTGCCGACTGAGAGTCTTTCTGCTTTCACTTCATGGAGAACAGGGAAAAGGGAGAACCAAGCAAGGCGATGATGAGCAGCTGCTCTAAAGATCTCTCAACTATACTGTCTGTGGCAAAAGCAGACAGCCTGGTTTAAGAGGGCAATGGTGACTGCATGGGCTCCATCGCTGCCTACAACAGGGATGACTCGAGCCCCAGCATGTTAATCTCCCAGGGATTCACTGAGATATACAAGTTTAAAAAATTCCTATCAGAAAGGGCCTCTTGATTTAATATAAACGTGGCTATGACATCCAAATTTATCTTTAGGTAAATGTCACACTGCTCTTAGGATCTCTTGTAACATCTGATTCTAGGTCATTCTGAAGAAAAAAAATTTCATTCTGAAATATATCTAGTTAATTATGATAATTCATCACAACTCTACCTGATATAATCAAAAGGTTAAAAAAAGCTAAGTTACTTTCCTGTGGGATTAACAACTGGAACCCCAAATATCCCAACATCTTAATTAGAAAGGTCTTTGCAGTAATTCTGTGAAATTGTACACGATACCAATTTTTTTAAAACTAACAAAAAGAGTTGATCTTTAGGATGAATGCTTGAGTCAGCTGACAAACTGATATAAAGGAGTATGTGCAAGGGGAATTCTCTATATAGAGGGAAAAAAATTTTTTTCCACAAAGATAGCTGCTTTTTCTTTAAAGAGTTTAAAAATTGATGGTTCAACAGCAAAGCTACGTAACCACTCTGGAGTAGAAAGGAAGGGCTTTGCCAGCACACTGCCATCAGCTGGTAGAAGCGACTGGAAATGAGACAGGCAGGAGTGGCCTGGGGACATATTTAGGTCAGATAGAGCAGTGGCAGTCCCAGACCCTGACTCCTTACAGATGGACAGCAATCCACTCATGCACACTGCACAGAGATTAAACAAAATGAAAAGAAAAGTACTAAAACAAAAGAAAACACACCCCCCAACCCAGAAAACCTCCCCTGGCTCTCTGCTACCTGAACAATGTGCCAAACCCCAGTTTTCTGCTCTAACGTGGATTCTGATGACCGATCAGTGAGCTCTGGGGTGCTGACCTGCTGGGCCCTGGGCAGGACCTCTCCCCAAGCATCACTGAGAATTGGGGGACAGCTGTCGTGTGCCACTGTCAGCAGACAGTACAGTGCCACGGGCCCACAGACCTCCATCACATCTGCCACCACTTTAAACGGTACGACCAGAAAGGCTACAACTGTGAACAAATGTGGACTTTCTCCAAAGACAGATGAGGAGACGGAAGGCTACAACATGTCCCTCCTTGAGAGAGGTTGGGGGAGGGCGTCTACAGTTACACCACAGGTTTGTGCCAACCTGTGGTAACTTTCAAAAGCCATAGTAGCAGCAAGAGAGGAAAGGAAGATGTTTACACTTTGGACTTTGTAAATCAGGCACTTAAATTGTTGGAGAGACATGCCATTTGGAACCAAAGATGTGAAGACTGGGTTGGAGTGACAGTGACGAGTGGTCTAAGAATGGACTTTCAGAAGCAAAGTGGAGGTGTGGGTTGAACCTCTCCCATCCTTTAGTGCTGACTTTCAAGTTTTCTAAGTGCCCACGGCCATGGCCATGGCAGCGGCGGTGGCAACAGCAGGAACGGTTCTGTCATGTCTTCTGTTTGTGTTCTGTGGCTGACCGGAAGTTTCTGGTGTCACACTGAGAAGGCTCTGGGGTGTGGCACACCTACTGCCCGGGATCGATCAGATCCATGCTGGAGCCAAACATCTTCACCAGCTGTTCCTCATAGTGTGAGATGTTCCTCTTCATGATGTCCATGCAGGGCCCCAGCAGCCTCTCGAACGCTTGCACATCCATAACTGTATTGTTAGAAAGAGGTGAGGGAGAGAATGAGTTCTCCACACCAGCAAGTCAAAGTTGCTTCCCTCATGCAAACCTTTTCTTAAACATGTCCAATCCTGTCGGAGGAATCAGACTACTGGATACTGGACATTTGAAAAAGACGGGTGTTATGATGTGGACACAGCCCTGCTATTGAGACTTTGCAGAGCATAGCAGCACCCATTCTCTCTGTCCCCACACAGCCCTGGATACCAGTCTCCATCTCTGCTCTTTCTACACAGGCTGGGGGCTTCTATGCCCATCTTATTCACAGGCTATTGTCAGTGCTCACGAATGTTTGCTAAAAGAACACATTCACCCATTTCTGGTTGGTCACACAAACTGTGCAAACCTAGATGTGAGAGCTGGTGGAGTAAGTCAAGGCATGTTGATGGGGAAAAAATACTGCATATTAGGAAAAAAAAAAATTAACGCACAAAGCATCTTTCTTACCTAAGCATTTCACATCTCCCACTGCATAAGCCGAAGCAGCTCTGGGTTTGTTGGTGACCAGTGCAAGCTCTCCAAAGTACTGCCCCTTGTGGCAGCGTGCAATCTCGACCTCCTGGTTCTCACCATCCTTGTTGACTTTAGTCTAGAACAGGTAGAGAACATGACTGATTCCAGAATCACAAGTAGGCACATCTAGTTTCACACCCTTGCGGTCCCTTCTCAGTACACTTACCACTATTACCTAGAGATTCGTGTTGCAGAGACTGACTACACTGTGTAAACTGCATGGGCTACTCCCAGGGGCCTGGTTTAACCAAAGGAGCTGGGTTTTACCAAGAGGTGAGGTGTGTGTATATATATATATAAATATTATTGTAGTATATATTATATACTAATATTACATATTAATGTAATACAGTATATACACCAACATATAATATTATGTTAATATATTTTAACATATATTAAATGANGATTGGAATATTTAATATATTACATGTACATTTATATATATATATGAATGCAATCTATTTGGTAGATGCTGACTTATGAGACACAAGGGAAAAGACAAGGTCTTTTGCTAATTCTTCCTAAATAATGCCAATGCTTCTCTTGGTTAGAGTCACAATCCAGAGCTTCTTCTTTTTGACTTAAGGCCCCAGCAGGACTCAGACAATACATTACAGAGACCAATTTCATTTTTGTGTACTATCTGCATCTTAAACTAGTGGTCCCACTACATTTGTTTAGAAGAGTTAAGTAACTAAAAAAATTTTTATAGTAGTTTGAATTTTAAAATGATAGTTTAAGAAATCAAACAGGTTATATTTTGTGCTTATAATGTACTATATTTTACTTACTATCTAGTTTTTTTTTTTTTTTTTAACAAATCTATCTGCTAAGCTAAGCAAAGTGAAGTGAAGTGAAGTCGCTCACGTGTCTGACTCTTTGCGACCCCATGGACTGTAGCCTACCACGCTCCTCTGTCCATGGGATTTTCCAGGCAAGAGTACTGGAGTGGGTTGCCATTTCCTTCTCCAGAGGATCTTCCCAACCCAGGGATTGAACCCGGGTCTCCAGCATTGTAGGCAGATGCTTTACCATCTGAGCCACCAGGCAAGTCCTAAGCTAAGCAATAACTTGTTTAAATAAAAAAATTCTTACTAACTTATTAGTAAGAATTAGTTTCAACCTGTAAGAGCCACTTTATGGCAGGGGCAGATAAATAATTTTTTGAAGGTTAATTTAGCAAAATAAATAAAAGCACCATGCTCACTTATATGGTTTGATTTTCCCTCCTTCCACACTTCTGCCCTGACCTGTTTGCTCTGAAGCTGATCTACCCCTTCCGAGCCAATGCTCTTTCTCCAGTGTCTGTCGTATTCTCTAGGACTCCAGACATGCTCATGTCTGGCTCGTCCCTTCTCTAGAAGAGCACTTATCCCACTGTATTGTGAACACCAGCCCCCTGTAGGTTTTGATATAATGCAGATTCTGATTGGGTAGGTCTGGGCAGAGAACAGGACTGAATCTCTGACAAGCTTGCCTTCTTTCCCAATCCAGTGCCACAGTGCTGTTGGACCTACAAACACAATACTATGCTGTGATCAGTAGGTGTCAATAAATGAGAAATGTACAAACATATATCAGTAGTCCAAAAACTATAAGCAAAAAAATTTTAATTAGGAATCAAACCATCTTATAGGCAGTAATCATATTTTTCTTTCTCCACTGTTGCTGTTTAGTTGCTCAGTCGTGTCCGACTCTCTGCGACCCCATGGACTGTAGCCTGCCAAGCTCCTCTGTCTACAGGATTTTTCAGGCAAGAATATTGGACTGGGTTGCCATTTCCGTTTCCAGGGGATCGTCCTGATCCAGGGATCCAACCCGCATTTCTTGCAGTGGTTAGCAGATTCTTTACCACTGAGTCATTGGGGAAGTCCTCTTTCTCCACACTTAACTTTTACAAAAAATATTCTGTAAAAGGTTTCACACTAAGTTGATTTAGTATCATATAGTAAGTCAATATTTTTAAAAATTATTTACTCTTAAAAAAACCTGAAACAATATCTAATGATGATGAATTTATCATAAGAATCACTCTTTCCACCTACAGGTCATTGTGTTTTCTAGGTCTCCCTATCCATCAAATGGCCACAATAATAACTGCCCTAGAGACTCCCTTCCTAGCATGCTAAAAAGGAAGCTTTTTCACAACCAACACTTTCAATGTATTCTTTGTTATATATTCAATAATCTTCCCATTTTCTATTAGGGTACTTACCCTTTTTCTTATTGATTTATAGGCCACTACTTCTCATATCCTTAATTACATAACAGAGGTAAAAGCAACAAAAAAGATATATATACTATATCTCTATCAATGAGTGGGCTTAAACCCTGGTCTTTGTCAGTCACATATTTCACGTAACAATTATGATTCTGATACATGAAACACACTCCATACTACTAAAGTAAACAGTTACATTCTGTGCATACACCTGGCATCTGGATCTCCCCTGGAACAACCCACATCATCACACATAAACTCACCTTGCTTTTGATCAAGATGCTCACTTCACCGGACTCTATAATGTAAAAGCTATCAGCCTTTTCACCCTGAAAAGGGAGAGGAGGTGAGGTCAGAGCCATACATATGTACTGAGGGACACAGAAATAAACAATCTTCACATTGCCTGAGCCCCAATTTTATTATTTTCCAAACCTACAAACCAATTAATGGCTAACAAATTCAGAACAAAAACAGGAGGATCCTGATCACCAGGGATGTCAGTCCAACTACGACTGACAAACATCTCTCCTTCCTAACATGGAATATTCCCATCTGTCTCCATGAATATACCCAGGCTGGCAACTGCACAGATCGTATTTTTACAGCTCATGTTGGTCAGCTAACGAGACCTATGATAAGGGGTAAGTAGCCAAGTCAGCTGCAGGCAGTAACAAGGTGACTCCTGGCTAACCCTGGGTCATGAAGCCCAGCGATGATCTCCACCATCAAATACAGCCCTCCAGAGGACAGCGTGGAGCTGGAGAAAGCACCTCCTTGGTGAGGCAGGTGCCTTCATGGGGGCTGATGTCACTCTTATAAGCCTCAGGTTTTGCTTTGCTTGTTTTGATGTTAAACCACTTAGCTGAACCAGTTATTCAGGTAATTCAACAAATAATTATTATGTGCCATGAGAGATAAATCAGTGGATAAACAATATCCCTACCCTTGTGGAAATTACAGTCTGGTAGAGTAAACAAACTGTAAATGACCAACATAATGAATCAGTAAATTATGCTGCTGTACTGGCAGGCAGAAAGGGCCATAGGAAAAAAGTAGAGCAGGGAGTGTGGGATCTGGAGTGGTGAGGGAAGAGATGTTAGGTAGCACACAGGAGTACCTCAGTGAGAAGGCGAGATGCGAGCAAAGCCTGGAAGGAGGCGAGAGGCAGGCAAGCAGCTGTGGAAGAGGAGGCTCTCAGGCACACATCAGTCTCTGACTTCTTACCTAGCTTCTGAAGCAAAGACCACCTACACTGAATAATCCAATACTAATCATGCGCTCTCACTGCATGGGACAGGTTGTATGTCTTCATAAGACTTCATGTCCTTCATGCATCACACAGGGACCACACACAGCTGAGGCTGACATTCCTGAGTTAATCTAGTCCTCGGTTACCACATAATAATCACTGCTCCATAGCCTTCTAAGGGGCTGTCTGTGGATTTCTGTGTTGCTATGGTGGATAGGTACCCTGCATCCTTTGGTAGATAGATCAAACCAGTCAATCCTAAAGGAAATCAGTCTTGAATGTTCACTGGGGGGACTAATGCTGAAGCTGAAGCTCCAATATTTTGGCCACCTGATGGGAAGAGTCGGACACGACTGAACGACTGAACTGAACTGAACTGATGGGAAGAACTGACTCCTAGGAAAAGACCCTGATGCTGGGAAAGATTGAAGGCAGGAGGAGAAGGGGACGACTGAGGACAAAATTGTTGGATGGCATCACTGACCCGATGGACATGAGTTTGTGCAAGCTCCGGAAGCTGGTGATAAGACAGAGAAGTCTCGCAAGCTGCAGGCCATAGGGTTGCGAAGAGTCAGACACGACTGAGCGACTGAATTGACCCTACATCCAAATCATCAATAAGCAGAACCAACTCACCAATAAGTTCTATTCGTGTAATACAAATAGCTTTAGGATATAAGTTGATGAAGGATGGGAAGCCATGAAGGAAACTAAAGAGGAGCCAGACACAGGGCCACCAAGAGGGAAAATCGTTTCTAGGTCCAAGAAGGGAGTTTCATAAAGGAAGATGTGATTACCAGTGTTCAGCGCTGCTGGGAGGTCAAGAGTAATAGTCAAATGTATGGAAACACTGGTGACCAAGAAGAGAGCAATGAGCAGTAGAGAAGAACTGTAGAAGTGAGAAGTGGTAAAGGGCGGTGTCTGAGCCCTTTGTTTAGAAAGATATATAACAATCATAATTTAAAGTGCTCATTTCAATGCTGCAGCTTGATGAATTTTTACACTTGTATACACCTGTGTAACCACCCCTAGAACAAATGAAAACTGCCTGAGTGACCCCACTTTTACATTCTTGTACCCAAATTCCTACTCTTTGTGTATGTGTTAGTTGCTCAGTTGTGTCTGATTCTTTGTGACACCATGGACTGTAGCCCGCCAGGCTCCTCTGTCCATGGGATTTTCCAGGCAAGAATACTGGAGTGTGTTGTCGTTTCCTTCTCCAGAGTATCTTCCCAACCCAGGGATCGAACCCAGGCTTCCCGCATTGCAGACTCTTTACCGTCTGAGCCACCAGGGAAGATACTCTTATGTTTGAGGTATACCAATAAGGAGTAAACCTGCAAAACCCTGGGCACCACAAGCACCGTCATCCCAAGTAAAGGCAATTCCAGGTCAGTACGTGCGCATGGATGGACTTTCCCCTGTGAACTCACTGTGTGGCGCTGGGCCTGCCCCTCAGGACCTGTGAGTAATAAATCTTGTTTTTTTCAAAGTTCCCAGACGGTTGTTGCTCAAGGTGCATCTTGCAATCATAATAAGAACCAGAAGGGTTGGTCCAGCTATGGCACTGGCTCTGCCAGGGTAAATGTTTGTGAAGGCTCACCGCAAGTATTAACAGTATGGGCAAAGATGAGTGCCCCAGGCATTCCTAGCCAACAGCATCACTTTCAATAGGCTGAGACTGTCACAAAAGACTCACTATTAAGATGTCAACTACACCCCGAACTTATCTATAGATTCAACTTATGTAATCCCAGTAAAAAAGGTCAGCAGGTTTTTTTGGTAGAAGTTGATAAGCTGGTTGTAAAATGTATACAGAAATGCAAAGAGCATAGCACAGACAAAATAATTAAGACAAAGAACAGAAAATTTGGAGGGCTTTAAACTATCTGATTGAAAGATTT
The DNA here is from genome assembly GCA_006410935.1 of Redunca redunca. NCBI lineage: Eukaryota > Metazoa > Chordata > Mammalia > Artiodactyla > Bovidae > Redunca > Redunca redunca. Next base: position 4,581 of record SJYQ01094025.1, on the reverse strand, counting down.
ACTATATAAAGCTATTGTAATCAAGACAACATAGCGTTAACTGAGAGACAGGCATAGATCAGTGGAACAAAAGAGACCAGACATAGACCCAGACATATAGGGGCAACTGATTCTCATTGCAAGTGTCCAGGCAATGGGATAGGAAAATGGTGCTGAAGTAACTGGACATCCATATGAAAAGCTCTAACCTTCTCTATCTTGTAATTAATCCAAAATGGATCACAGATCTAAATGTAAGATCTAAAACTATGAGACTAGAATTGCATGGTTCGGTATAGGGGGCACTAGTCACATGTCACCACTGGGCACCTGAACTGTGGCTTGTATAAATTCATAGGTGCTGTAAGTGTAAAATATATGTTGAATTTTAAAGACTGAATGTCCACCAAATGTAAAATATCTCATTTTTAAATTGTTACATCACTTAGATGTTGAAATGTAATATTTTAGATATAGTAGGTTAAAATACCCTATTTAAAATTAAAGTTCACCTGTTTTTTTCCTAATTTGGCTACTAAAATACTTTAAATTGTTTATGGCTCACATAATATTTCTATTGAACAGTATCTGCCTAGAAGTTAAATAAGAGAAAATCTTATTGATTATGCAAACTTTATTTTTAAGTAGGACACAAACAGAGTGAGTTATAAGAGGAAAAAATTGACAAAGTGGACTTGTCAAAATTTAAAATTTTTGCTTTTTAAGGTATTACTAATAAAATGAAGAGACAAGCCTCACAGCCACATTCTGGGAGAAATATTTACAAATCATTTGCCTGGTAAACGATTTGTTCTCAGAGTACATAAAGAATTCTTACAACTCAGGGGATTCCTTGGCGGCTCAGTGGTAAAAAATTTACTTGCCAATGCAGGGGACACAGATTCAATCCCTGGTCAGGGAATCCCACAAGTTGCAACTAAGCCCATGGGCCACAACTGCCAAGCCAGTGATCCAGAGCCAGTGCTGCCATGAGAGAAACCACTGCAGTGAGGAGCCAGGGCCCCACAACTAGAAAGTAGCCTCCACAATGGCAGCAGGGCTGCACACAGCAATGAAGACCCAGCACAGCCATGAATCAAAGGATATTTTTTTTTAAAGAATTCTTACAGCTCAATATATTAAGAAGCCGAATGACCTAATTTAAAATAGGGCAAAAGGTATACTTCACCAAAGAAAGCATATGGATGAAAAGCAACCACAGGAAAAGATGCTCACCATCATTAGACTAGGTAGATGTCAAATAAAACCAAAGTGAGATATTCACTCTAGGGTGGCTAACATTAAAGACCTGGTGCTAAGTGCTGATGTGGACGCAGCTGGAACTTGTGAACACTGTTGGGGGAATGCAGTGGTACAGACATCTTAAAAAACATTTTGGCAACCTGTGAAACAAATGTTTACCATGTGACTCAGCAATTCCATAAAAACATATATCCATGCAAAGACTTGTATGTGAATGCTTATTGCAGCTTTATTCATAACTGCCAAAATTTGGAAAGACCCCAAATGGCTCTCAACTGGTGAGTAGAAAGACAAGTTATGGTACATCTGTATAATGGAATACTATTCTCCAATAAAAAGGAATAATCCTCTGAAACATACAACATAGATAAACCTCAAAAACATTATGCTATGGTTTTTCCAGTAGTCATGTATGGATGTGAGAGTTGGACTATGAAGAAAGCTGAGTGCCGAAGAATTGATGCTTTTGAACTGTGGTGATGGAGAAGACTCTGAGAGTCCCTTGGACTGCAAGGAGATCCAACCAGTCCATTCTGAAGGAGATCAGCCCTGGGATTTCTTTGGAAGGAATGATGCTAAAGCTGAAGCTCCAGTACTTTGGCCACCTCATGCGAAGAGTTGACTCACTGGAAAAGACTCTGATGCTGGGAGGGATTGGGGGCAGGCAGAGAAGGGGACGACAGAGGATGAGATGGCTGGATGGTGTCACTGACTCGATGGACGTGAATCTGAGTGAACTCCGGGGGTTGGTGATGTACAGGGAGGCCTGGCGTGCTGCGATTCATGGGGTCGCAAAGTGTCGGACACGACTGAGTGACTGAACTGAACTGAAGAGAAGTAAGTCAGACACAAAAAAACTACACATTACATGGTTTCATTTGTGTGAAATTCTAGAAAAGGAATTTCTAAAGTGATAGAAAGCAGATCAGTGGTTTTCAGGAATAGGGGGGTGGGTGAGGGGATTTAATTAAAATACAAACAAGCAGCTTTTTGAGGTGATTAGAAAAGCTCTACACTATGACTGTAGGGGTGTTTATAAAACTCTCAAATTGTATACTTAAACTTGGTAATTTTATTGTATGTCAAATACAGGGTAACAAAGCTGACCAAACAAGCAAGCAGACAAACAAAACAACATAAAGTATGGTTTTTGCAGTTGGTCTGGCATGGGGTCCAGGAACCGTAATTCCTAACAATTTCTAACATTCTGATATAATGCTTATACTGCTAGTCCTTAGAGAAGTCTCGGTCAAGAGGCACTGCCAAAAGGGGTCTATAAGGTGGGTATCATCTTAATTTGTGTCCATTCTGCACTACCGCCTAGCACTCCTAACTTCAAGAACACACATATCGCAGAAAACACTGTGGGTTTTTATACCTCTTGATATACCTCCTGAAGGCCTGGGGCTTTCAGGACAAAGTAGAGGTCCTCTGGGGGTAAATTAAAGCACTGCAGGTTCAGAAACAAATGTGGCCAGTCAACACATTCCATCTCGGCAACTCAGCTGCACGTTCTTCCCATACCAGGACACCTGGCCTGGAACACAGCTCACACCCACGGCCTTTGCTTATACTGTTCTCTTGCCCTGGAATATCTTTCCCTGACCTCAACTGCTGAAAATGCACTTGTTCTTTCAGCTTAGTTCAAAGGTTGGTTCCTCTATGAAACCATATGGAATACTTCCTCCTCTACATTCTCATTGTCATTCTTTCCCCTCTCATTATAGTACTTAAAAACAAATACTTACTGAATCAAACCAACTTCTAATTAAAGGAATTATTAACAGTGGGGCTATCTGGAAAACAAAGGCATTTGGAGATGCCACTTAGACACCATTTATTCATTAGTCCTTTTTCTCTGGGAGCATCTCTCTCTCCTTCTGCCATCAGTCTGATTAATTTCTGTGGCACTGATTGGGTCAATTCCACCTCCAGGCCCCAAGGGTGGTATGGAGATTTAGGTTTCTCCACTCTGAGTCTTCCTTCTAGCCCCAAGCTGAGGTTCAAGGAGGGCACAGTCCTCAACCCAGACTAACCAGACATCTCCCCAGTGCTCCTTTTGTTTTTTAATTAAAAAAATTTTTTGGCTTCAGTGTGTGGCTTGTGAGATCTTAGCTCCCAGCCTGACCAGGGATTTAACTTGTGACCCTTGCAGTCGAAGCATGGAGTCCTAACCACTGGACTGCCAGGGAAGTCCCCTTCCCAGTGATCTTGCCAGAACCACTCACAGAGAAGTTTATAATATGGAAATGTAAATATAAAATGGAAAAATCTATAATACCTTTTAATTAAAAAAGCAAACACAGTAGATAAGGAAAATTATTACACAGCACTCATCATAATGTGCAAGTCCACTGTGTGGCGATCTTTACAGTACCTGAAGTAACACGACAGAAGGGTACAAAGGAAACACTAAAGGCACCTTACAAATCTGGTCAATCACTGAAGACTGCTGGGTATTGGGTTAGCTAAGAGACACTTTGGGCCAAACAGAGAGAGAAAATACACAACTCTCTGACCTCCAGGTTTTAACAGGGATGAAGGAGGCTTCAGTTCAGTTCAGTCGTTCAGTCATGTCCACAGTTAAAAGAAAGCGATATCCAAAAGAACAAAACCAGAAGCCAAGGAAAGGTGAACAGAGGCCAGAGGTGAACATCGATGGGCTTCGGAAGATTCTGCAGCAAGTGTGCCTGAGCACCTCGCAACATGAGTTCCCTAGGACGAGTGGACAGTGGCGCACTAGTCCTTCAGGAGGTGACTTCCAAGAAAGGAGGCGCCCGAGGTCCCCGCTCACCTGAGTGATTATGCGCTCTCCATCCTTATAGACCTTTTCTCCTATTACATCCACGATCTTCATTCGTTCTGACACCTGAAACAATGAACACACAAATTCTAAGGAAAAGACCTAAAATAAAAGTCACAAATATTGATAGTATCTATACAACATTGAAACGGGCTAGAATAGTATGAATTAAGAAACCTAACAAGAGAATTGGTGTAACAGCTTTTCTTAAGTCCCCATATACAGACTCATATTAAAATAGGCTTTACCTCTAGTGATTTAAGAAGTGGCACAGATTCAATAAATGATTCAAACATCTTCCTCTTTTTTGCATTGTTTTTCACTATGATTCTCCTAAATGTCACACGGTCCTGTAAGAAAGAATATGAAAATTCTGGTGAGTGCCCGTATAAGAGAGCATCTGTCATTTAATTAAAACTATGCCACAGCAAAGATTAGAGGTCTTTGGAAGGTACTGGATCAACTGAGTGTTTAATGGTATTTCAATCTGAGTCATCACTGGAAGAAAAAGCTCTGCAGCCTGGACAAGACAGATG
>SJYQ01094010.1:0-20635 GCA_006410935.1 Redunca redunca | reverse complement strand
GGCGCTCAGCTTTCTTTATAGTCCAACTCTCACATCCATACATGACCACTGGAAAAATCATAGCCTTGACTAAACAGACCTTTGTTGACAAAGTAATGTCTCTGCGTTTTAATATGCTGTCTAGCTTGGTCATAACTTTCCTTCCAAGGAGTAAGTGTCTTTTAATTTCATGGCTGCAATCACCATCTGCAGTGATTTTGGAGCCCAGAAAAATAAAGTCAGCCACTGTTTCCCTGTTTGCCATCAAGTGATGGGACCGGATGCCATGATCTTAGTTTTCTGAACGTTGAGCTTTAAGCCAACTTTTTCACTCCCTTCTTTCACTTTCATCAAGAGGCTTTTTAGTTCTTCTTCACTTTCTGCCCTAACAACCACAACAAAACTGCAAACGGAAAAACACAGAATGCCCCATCCTTGGCAATACATTGTCAGAGTAAATCTAGGAGAAGAACCCTTGCTCTAGGGTGCATGCTGGTTATAACTCAGGAAAATTTGCTTTATTATGTAGCAGAGTTTGACTTTGATATAATTTTATGGGAAAGGGGTTGTTAAGGAGTTGCTGTCTTCCAAATTAATGTACCTAAGGACAGAAGTCAGGGCTTATTTTTAACAGGGGTGAGGTAGGGGTGGACCCAACTCAGGCTGGGGTGCTCCCCACTGGAAAGACTTGCGTTGGTTGGATAGAAAGGATTGGTTTATTCAGAGGGCAACCTGGGTTGAAGGCAGATTCTTGTCCAAGAACCAACTCTGTGAAGATTCTGCACTAACTGAATGTTTTTAAAGGGAGAGAGCGGGGAAGCTAACTGCAGTTAACCATTTGGGGCTGTGGGTAAGGGGATGGGGATCAGAGTCTTCCTGTCTTCCACTATGTGCAGACTTTCTTCTCAACGGTTGGTGGTGAGGTAACAGGGTTATTCCAGAAATCTGGTGCTCAGCCTAAAGTTACTGTTCTCCACAGGGGTGGCCTTAGTTCCAGCAAAAGAACTCAAAGATATTGTTAGGCATATTCCTAGAGGAGGAACTAGTCCCCTGCTTTGTTATTGTACTATAATTTCTTGACTGCTCCTTTGTTTCTGCCGTCCCTCATTTTTCTGTTTCAGTTCAGTTCAGTCGCTCAGTCGTGTCCAACTCTTTGCGACCCCATGAACTGCAGCACGCCAGGCCTCCCTGTCTATCACCAACTCCTGGAGTTCACTTAAACTCACGTCCATCGAGTTGGTGATGCCATCCAGCCATCTCATCCTCTGTCGTCCCCTTCTCCTCCTGCCCCCAATCCCTCCTAGCGTCAAAGTCTTTTCCAATGAATCAACTCTTCGCATCAAGTGGCCAAAGTATTGGAGTTTCAGCTTCAACATCAGTCCTTCCAATGAACCCCCAGGACTGATCTCCTTTAGGATGGATTGGTTGGATCTCCTTGCAGCCCAAGGGACTCTCAAGAGTCTTCTCCAATACCACAGTTCAAAAGCATCAATTCTTGGGCGCTCAGCTTTCTTCACAGTCCAACTCTCACATCCATACATGACTACTGGGAAAACCATAGCCTTGACTACATGGACCTTTGTTGGCAAAGTAATGTCTCTGTTTTTTAATATGCTATCTAGGTTGGTCATAACTTTCCTTCCAAGGAGTAAGCATCTTTTAATTTCATGGCTGCAATCACCATCTGCAGTGATTTTGGAGCCCCCCAAAATAAAGTCTGACACTGTTTCCACTGTTTCCCCGTTTATTTCCCATGAACTGATGGGACCAGATGCCATGATGTTAGTTCTCTGAATGTTGAGCTTTAAGCCAACTTTTTCACTCTCCTCTTTCACTTTCACTTTCTTCCATAAGGGTGGTGTCATCTGCACATCTGAGGTTACTGATATTTCTCCCGGCAATCTTGATTCCAGCTTGTGCTTCTTCCAGCCCAGCGTTTCTCATGATGTACTCTGCGTATAAGTTAAATAAGCAGGGTGACAATATACAGCCTTGATGTACTCCTTTTCCTATTTGGAACCAGTCTGTTGTTCCATGTCCAGTTCTAACTGTTGCTTCCTGACCTGCATATAGGTTTCTCATGAGATAGGTCAGGTGATCAGGTATTCCCATCTCTTTCAGAATTTTCCACAGTTTATTGTGATTTTTCTGTTTAGCAACTGTTTAAACCTGCCCTTTGGCACTCAGGGAAGGTCTAAGAGGATGAAGCCTCTTTACTACAAGTAAGAAACAGGGACATAGCAAGAATTTGTACCCATCACAGGGTCCTAATATTGGCTCCCTGTCCACCAATGCCAAATAGATACATGGAGACAGGGTTTGGAGGAAACAGAAAAGAGTGGCTTTATTATTTTTGCCAGGCAAAAGGGAAACACAGCAGACTAGTGCCTCAAGAACTATGCTCCCCTTTTTGGGAATAGGGAGAGGTTTTATATCCTCTTGGAGGTCTTGCTTTATTTTTTTTCTCTTGCAGAGTTTCTGATGGCCACAGCTGGCATCAGACAAGTTAGTAACTGATCTTGTGTCCCTGAGGTCATCAGCCCATGACCTTCTTTCTGAAATGCAGAATGCTACAAGAGAGTGCAGGGGGAAAGAATGCCAACTCCAGAGGGCAATCTATACAGAGTCAGAGAGTCATTAGCTTTGTGAAGTACAAGTCCAGCTACAAGTGTTTGCTAGTAGTAACAGATAAAGAATAATGGAGATTGTTTAACTCTTGTAGGCCTGTTTGGCTGTTATGTGCCAAAGGCTGTTCACTCACCTCTGTTTTTGCTGCAACAGCACTCCATTTCAGGGAGGCAGAAAGGAAGATTCATGTACGAGGGGAAAGAAGAGAGCTGATAGAATTCAGCTTCTGTCCCTTTCCTTGCTTTGCAGTTCCACTTCTGTTGTGTGTGTGTGCGTGTACGTGTGTGCATGTGTGTGTTTAGGGGTGGGGATGGTGTCAATGCTCTTGAACAATTCATCTAAGATAGTTTAGTGCTCTGAGTCCAGGAACAGTGTTGCAATCCTGCTACCTAGATACGGAATTTAGACAAGTTTCTTGGGTCTTTTCAGACTTTACTTCATTATATATATATGTGTGTGTGTGTGTGTGTGTGTGTGTGTGTGTGTATACTGGCTGTGCCACATGGCTTGTGGAATCTTAGTTCACAGTCTAGGGGTTGAACCCGTGCCCTTGGCAGTGGGAGTGCAGAATCCTAACCGCTGGACTGCCAGGGAATTCCCTTTCATTGTCTTTATTTTTAAATTTTATTTATTTTCTATTTTTTCCCTATTTTTTGGCTGCAATGCATCATGCAACTTTTAGTTCCCCATCCAGGGAAGGAACCTGTGCCCCCTGCAGTGAAAGCCCAATATGTTAAGCACTGGACTGCCAGGCAAGTCTCTCCTTTCATCATTTTTAAATGAAAATAATACCACCTATTGCAAAGAGGAATAAAGGAAATTACATATTTAATAGCAATGCTTTTTGATCCTTCTTACAGTACCCCATTAGTCCAAGGTTTCAAACACAGCTAAGACAGAAGCCAGGCTCTGTCAGCTTGTCCAGACAAAATGCTTTCTTCTTCAGCTCACTGCCTTTCATATCAAGCCCCATCCCCTACCCTGCAGGTGGGGAAGATTTTCAGAATAACCTGATATAGATTGTGGTCAAGTTCTCTACATATCTGGTGATCTTCAGACTCATGACTGTGAAAATCTTCTATGGGTACCTTCCAGTTTATCTCTTGGAGCCATTCCCTTGCTTTATTTGCACTTTCAAGAACTAGTAAATGTACAAGCTGGTGTAAGTTTGAATATCCAGGCTTATAAATTCTTACTATTTTTTTGTTTAGCAAAACCCAAGGGATCCTGTGAACAATCTGGAACTTCCTTAGTTAAGGTCTTAAATTCTGTCCTAGTCCAAGGGTGTAAAGGTAAGAGCAGGTTCCGCTCTACATGTAGGTTTCTCCTTAAAGACGGTGACTATTACCTTAGGGGTATCTTTGTCCTTTCCCTTAGATTCCACAAGTTCTTCCTTTGGGATTACAGGTGGAAGAGCAGAGAGATCAGGATAGGGATGCTCAGAAAAAAAGAGGATACGAAAGAGCCAAAGAAGGAGAAGAGAAAGGAGGAGAAGCAGTGATGACGTATGAGGTCTTTTCTAATCTAGTCACTGTTTCTGATAATTTCTGATTTGTCTCTTGCAGTGAAGCCATTTTATCGTTCCCTTACTTTGAGGCTTCCAGGTGCCAATTAAAATGTCTCCATTCTAGCTATTTGATCATAAGCCTGCTTTTTCTAATTTAGTGTGCAAATAAACCAACTTAAGTAAATCAAAAGTGCCCCGTTTTAGCCATCTCAGGAACAAATGATTTTCAGTCAGACATTGCCACTGAGTTACATACTTGCAAGTGTCAGTTTCTTAGGTGTATACATAAGCCCAGCTGAAGTTCCTATAGGTGGCTGATCATCCAAGAGTTGCTGGGCCCTTGGGGCACAAGTTCCCACCATTGATTTGGTAGTCTGGTTCAGCTGTGAGATGCCCTCTGAACAATTTTCTGAGGACAGTGTGGTGGACTGGATGTGCACTAGTTTCCCCAGGAGTTACCCTTGGGTCAGTGCGTCTCCGCCGCGTGTCTCAGTTTCTCCTGGTGACAGTCTTTAGACTGTCATGCAGGCTTGGAGCGCTAAGTTATCAGCCTCTGTGGTGGCCCCCAGAGGAGCGGTATTTACTTCATGGTCATAGCGGGTTCCTAGCAGGTTCCTTTGTAGGACCACTGCACATGGTGAGGATTGACACATCTGAGGGTAGCCTCTGGCCGATAGGAGCAAAATGTCCCTTTATTCTTCAGAGCTGAAGAACTCTCTCTCATTTCACTAACAAAAAATTTTGTTCAGACCATGTATCAATTTACCATTTTTCTTTAGTTTAAGTTGAACTTAACAAAAATCAGCCACATATGTTTTCCCTGGACTCCCTCTTCAGATCCCCCTGGGACTCTGCCTAGGAAATGCATGGGTGCCCCTTAAGATGAATAAAAACTAGTCCAGATCAAACTTTTAGGATCATCACAATGCATACATGAGCTCTGGATGTATGAGGAGAACTCACCAGAACACCTGGTGAGAGATGCTGAGAAGCTAGTGAGGCTCAAAATACCCATGCTGGTACTGAGTGCCAGTTTGAGGTGACTTCCAGGTATCTTCTGGTGGGTGTCTCTGGTATCCTGCCCACTACACCAAGCGTATATCAATGAAAAATTAATCAAGAGTCAATCTATGAAAGAAATTTGAGCCAAATTTGAGGACTGTAACCCAAATTTGTAACTCAAATTTGGGTTCTGAGAATTGTTCTGCCTGTGAGAAGTCAGTTACATAAACTTTTTGAGACAGAGGGCCAAACATTAGATCTGGGTCCCCAACCTCCGGTATCTAATGCCTGATGATCTGAGGTGGAGTTGATGTAATTACAATAAAGTACATGATAAATGTAATGCACTTGAATCATCCAAAAACCACACCCCCCTGACCTACTCTTGTGAAAAATTGTCTTACACAAAACTGGACCCTGGTGCCAAAAACTTTGGAGATCATTATCATTAGATGATGTGTTTACACAATCCAGTTTATGCAGTTTACATAATCCAGATCAGTCCACTGTCATAGGAATCTTATTTTAAGGAGTTGTCTTGTTGATGCTGGAATGTTGCTGTTTGTGGTTGAGCAGGAGTTACCCTTGGGTCAGTGTGTCTCTGTTGTGTGTCTCAGTTTCTCCCAGTGACATTTTTTAGACTGTCTTTCGTGCTTGGAGTGCTAAATTATCAGCCTATGTGGTGCCCCATTCCTGCCAACAGGGAAGGTTTTGCTGATGCAAAATGCAGATACACAATGCACAATAGAGCAGAGAAAGGAAGCTAAAGGCACAGAACATTTTTTTTTAATATTGTTTATTCTTATCTTGGGACTTCTCTGGCAGTCCAGTGGTTGACTCTTGAGCTTCCAATGCCAGGTTGCCCTGGCCCTGGGGAACTAAGATCCTACATGCTGTGTGATTCGGCCAAATGTACAATTTTTCTTGTCTTGCCATAAAATTTTCTTTCATACAACCTTATCAAAAACTGCTTTGGTAGAGTAATGAGACATGAAGCCAGATTACCCATATGAAAGATGAAATCACAATGGAAATTAGAATATGCTTTTAAAGGAAAGACAAATAATGAAAACTGGACTTAGCAAAACTTGTGAAATTCAACTACCTGGCCCTTAGAGGGAAGTTTATAGTTGTCAATGCATATACTGTAAAAGGTAAAAGTTGAAATGGATTTATCTATCCTTCTATTTTAAGAACCTAGAAAAAGAACAGTAAATTATAACCCCAAATATAGATGGAAATGAATAATAAACAATAGAAATTGTGAGATAGATAACCAAGAAAATCAACATAAAAATTATAAGCCCTAACAGTACTGATCAAGAAAAAAGATCAATTGCAATTTACATTCGTTCTGTTCTATTTAACAGTGATGAAATGGACACATCAATTTATGTGAAGTTCGAGAAGAGACAGTACTCATAGAGGGTGATTTCCTGTCAGATCGGTGCTCATCTCTGGAGTGGGCAGTAATTTATCAACCTGTGTGCTTAAAGTTGGTACATTTTGTTGAGCCTCATTACATTTTAAAATTCTAGTGGTGGTGGTGCTTAGTCACTCCGTCATGTCTGACTCTTTGATCTATAGCTGACGGGAGTCTCCAGGCAAGAATACTGGAGTGGGTAGCCATTCCTTTCTCCTGTGGATCTTCCTGATCCAGGGGTCAAACCTGGGTCATCTGCACTGCAGGCAGATTCTTTACCATCTGAGCCAGGGTAAAATCTACATAAAATTTGCCATATTTAACTGTACGGTTCAGTGGCATTAAGTACATTCACAATATAGTGCAGCCATCACTACTATCCATTTCCAGAACTTTTTTATCATGCCAAACAAAAACTGTATATGTTAAAAATAACTCCTCCTTCACTTTTCCTCTCTGTCCCTGGTAACCTGTAACCTGTATACTTTCTGTCCCTCTGAAATTGCCAACTCTAGGTACCTTATAAAATCGTTTTTGCCCTTAAGCCAAATTGGAAGGGAAGTGAACAGTGAGTTCTTGAGATTATTTGTTTGTTCGTTTTGGCTGCGTGGCACAGCTTATGGGATCCTAGTTTCCTAATCAGGGATGGAACCTGGGCCTCCTGTAGTGGAAGAGCAGAGTCTTAAACACTGGACCACCAGGGAATTCCCTTTATTTATTTTTAATGTGGAATATTTTTTAAGTCTTTATTGAAATTGTTATAATACTGTTTCTATTTTATGTTTAGGTTTTTTTGGCCTCGAAGCGTGTGGGATGGAACCCAAATCCACTGCATCGGAAGGCAAAGTCTTGCACTGGACTGTCAAGAAAGTCCTGGAATGATAAAACAATTTATTTAATTAAAAAATATTCATTTATTTATTTTGAGACTTTTGACTGTTAATCGAGGGTAGGTAGTAACTTGGAGGGAATGGAAGTGGGTGCTTTGTTTTTTAAGGTGGTTGTAATTTGAGCCACAGTTAAAGTTGAGAGTTCCCAGTTGAGAGGGAAATTGAGTATTGGAGGCTTGCCAATACAAGGTAAAATCAGGTAACTAAGGAGAGACAGCCAGAGACAGAGAAGAGAGAGTAAGAAGGATATAGTGTACGGTAGTGAAAGTTAAAGGGCAAGATTAAGAAGATTATCATTTGCCCAGATATATTTTGAGCTTTACAAATAATCATCAGGATGTGAGTACCTCTGCCAGACTTTGTTGCTGCCCATAGTTCACTTTCACAGCAATCCAGTCAGACAAACATTATCTCTACTTAACAGGTAAGAAATTAGACTGAGAGAATTTACGAAAGACCAGTTTTTAGTGAGTAGGCTGGGATTCCAACCCATATCTACCTGGCTGGGAATGGGCTGCAAGCTGGTTTTTACAATTTTATAACCAATTCTTATTCTGTCACCCTTGCTCAAAACCTTTATGTGTGTAGATTCTTTTCCCCCCACACCCATATGCCATCAATTAATACCTGTAGTTTTCTTGTGTTTCAAATTTTTTAAATTAATTTTTATTGGAGTATTATTGATATACAATGTTGTTAGTTTCTGCTATAAGAAAAGTACATCAGTTATATATATATATGCATATATTCACTCTTTAGATTCTATTCCCATGTAGGTCATTACAGAGTCCTGAGCAGAGTTCTCTGTGCTAAACAGTAAGCTATTAGTTATTTATTTTATATATAGCAGTGTGTATATATCCATCCCAATCCCCCAATTTGCCTCTCTCCCCACATTTTCTCCCCCTTGGTAACCATCATTTTGTTTTCTACGTCTGTGACTCTATTTCTGTTTTGTAAATAGATCCATTCATACCTTTAAGATTCCACATATAAGCAATATATTTGTCTTTCTCTGGTTTAGTTCACTCTGTATAACGGTGTTTAGGTCCGTCCACGTCACTGCAAATGGCATTATTTCATTCTTTTTTATGGCTGAGTAGTATTCTATTGTAGATATGTACCACATCCTCTTTATCCATTTCTCCATCAATGATGGACACTTAGGTAGCGTCCACATCCTGGTTATTGTAAATAGTGCTGCAATGAACATTTGGGTCCATATATCTTTTTGAATTATGGTTTTCTCCAGATATATGCCCAGGAGTGGGATTGCTGGATCATGTGGTAGCTCTATTTTTCGTTTTTAAAGGAACCTCCATGCTGTTCTCCATAGTGGTCAAATCTTTCTTTATACCTTTGCTGTCATGGTCCTAATACATTTGATTCCTGCTTTCCTGATGTCTTTGACCCTATTTTCTTAATCCTGCCATCCATCTTTCATACAGTGCTAGATTAATTTTTCTAAACATTCATTATGATGATTACCTAATCAAAATGTATTAATGAGTCATTATTAACCTAGATTCATGGTTCCCAGACTGTGATCCATGACACCACTGGGCAGCAAGCTCCCTGGGATGTTACAGAATAAACTTTAGGGGAAATCATAGTGATACATATTAGACAACATGTGAACTACTAGCTTGAAGAAGGCCAATTTCAAAATTAGATCATGCAATATTCCTCTCAGTATCAAACAGGAAAGAAAGGTGGTAGTGTCCAGTTTGATTCCAAAGTCTGAGAAGCTAAGGTGCCCAACATCCTGTTAGTAATAACTGCAGTTATTTAAAAATAAAAATACCTTTAGATTTTTATTTTTTTTTCAAAGATCTATTAAGTTGTTAAGACATTAAGTGCTTATTGTTTGGATATTGAAAAATAGAACTTTTACATGTTTATTTTGGCATGTCATAAGGCAATGGCGACCTACTCCAGTATTCTTGCCTGGAAAATCCCATGGGATCACTAAGAGTTGGACACGACTGAGCAACTTCACTTTCATGCATTGGAGAAGGACATGGCAACCCACTCCAGTGTTCTTGCCTGGAGAATCCCAGGGACAGAGGAGCCTGGTGGGCTGCCGTCTATGGGGTCACACAGAGTCGGACACGACCAAAGCGACTTAGCAGCAGCAGCATCATAAAATATTGAGATACTAGGAGCACTGAACTGAGACAGTTTGGAAACCTCTGGCCTGAGTGGTAAAAATCTATACCTCCTGAGCTTTGGCACTTGGGTTCTTCAAAACTTCTAGTAACACCATGTACCCATAAACATCACATATGGTATATTACAAGTGTTCTCTTAAGCATCAGAACTAATCTCTTAACGTCAACCCTCTGACTAAGCCCAATCAGTGTTCTTATTCAGTTCTTCAAGACTCATCTGGATATTCCCTCAAGTTTTTTTTTTTCAATCTCTCATAGTTTTTTCTCCTTGGAAGTTCCAATTATCCCTTCCTTGGGTTTGACTCGCTAGAATGCTCACAGACTCAGATCTGGTTTATTATAAAAGGATATAACTCAGGAAGAACCAGATGGGAGAGGCACACGGGGCAAGGCAGGGGGAAAAGGGATGAAGCTTCAAGGTCCTGTGTGCACTCCTCTCCTCTAATCTCCACATATTCATCAACCTGGGAAGTTCTCAACCCTCTAGCTAGTCTCTCCAAGTATTACTTTTCCATCAACTCCCAGGCTACCTCCTCCATCAAGCCTTCCCCTACCAAACTAACTCAGTTAACTACTATAGCATATAACCATACCATAGGACCCACTGTGTAATAAATTATTGCTTTTGTTATTCACCTTTATGTCACCTGTGCAATGTTTCACTGCGTGCACTGCAAGCATCTTTGAGGTTAAGTTTCCTTAAAGCAACTAGTTTAAAGTTTCCTATAAGCAACTAGCAACATGGAGGTTGCAAATCACACGGAGTTCAGGTAATGCATGAATTTATTCAGGCTCCAGACCAGAATAAGCACCCCCACACCTCCACATGTACAAAAGGGAGATGGAGCAGAGGTTAGAGGGCACAGGAGAGAAGGCAAAGTGCACAAATGTTGATTGGTGGTGCATAGCAGAACTGAGGGGCACAGGGCCCCTGTGAGGCCAGGCCTCGAACTAACAGGGTCTGTACATTGGGTAAAATGAGTCATGAGGAGCTGAGATAGGTTCATTCTTAGGAGTTAGTTAGGGAGGCAGGACAAGGAGGTAAGGATCTCACAGCTGAGTTCCCTACCCTTTCTCTCAAGAAGCAAGTAGAACTTTTAAGGGGACCAGAAATGCCTATTATAGATTCACTTGGGTAAATAACATTTTGGGGCTTCCCTGGTGGCTCAGATGGTGAATCTCCCTGCAACACAGGTGACCTGGGTTTGATTCCTGGGTAGGAAGGTCCCCTGGAGAAGGGAATGGCCACCCACTCCAGTACGCTTGACTGGAAAATTCCATGGACAGAGGGAGCTGGTGGGCTACATACAGCCCATGGTGTCACAAAGAATTGGACACAACTGAGCGACTAACACTTTCACTTTTTTTCTTTCAAATAAACTTTTAAACTATAAACATCCTGAAAATGGTTAGAATATCCAGCTCTTCTCACTGTGAATTATTTAACTGGGTTTCCCCCTCAAAATATTTGAGACATAATCAACTGTGTGAATGCATTATGGGCATGAAGGCAAAGAATTTTAGCCCTATAAATTAGGGTGGGATGTTACTTGACTTGATTGGGTGCCTCTGGACAGTCCCAGTAATACTAAAGAGTAGGGGGAGTTGGTGAAGAAATTGGGAGGTCCAGGGAAAAATGGGAGATGGCTAAAGCCAAAGTCTGTCTAGTTTGACTAAGAAATGAAATATGGGGAATTCCTAGGAGGTACAGTGGTTAGGGGCTTCCCTGGTGGCTAAGATGTTAAGAACCTGTTTGCAATGTGGGAGACCTGCATTCAATCCCTGGGTTGGGAAAGTCCCCTGGAGAAGGGCATGGTAACACACTCCAGCGTTCTTGCCTGGAGAATCCCATGGACAGAGGAGCCTGGCAGACTACAGTCCATGGGGTCATAAAGAGTTGGACATGACTGAATGACCAAGGATGCCAGTGGTCAGGGCTCCACACTTTCACTGCTGGGGGCCCGGGTTCAATCCCTGGTTGGGGAACTGGGATCCAGTAAGAAAATAAAAGGAATTATGGCCGTGCCCTTTGGTGAATCATGGGGGGAAGGAGGGGGAGGAAAGGCCTGCTGTGGACTTCAGTTGACTAATTATCCAGCAGGCCAGGTCCAGGATTGGCCACGCAAGACAACAGCACAGATTAAGCATATTTAGGAATACAGGCAGCTAGTGACACAAACCTGGTGGAAGGAGTCTGGCACACACTGCTGCAAACAGGGAACACCCACAGAAGAGGGGGTGGGGAGGGGGGCCAGTCATAGAGCACTTAAAATGAGTAGAAGAAAAATATTCCGGGTGAAATTGTAACCTTGAACTTGTTAACAGATTAGTTCAGTAGTATTCAGTGGCCATATTTAGATTAAAAAGCTATTTTCATTTGTCAATGTTGCAGTCTGAATCATTACAGAAATATTTATTTAAAAGTAACTTTATAAAAAAAACAACACAGAAATGATTTAGATTAAAAGCTCCAAGGTGTATTGTTTCATACCTGTTATTGCTATCTATACCTTCACCCCATTATTAAGCCATTTCAGGTAACTTTCAGTTCATAAATTTACAGTGAGGTTACAGAGCCCAGCCAGGATGGGACAGAATGTGTTCCAAGTTAGGAAGCGACCACGTGACTCTTCAGTGATGTCTCCCGTGGAGCATGTATGCTTCACTGTTTCTTCCTGCACATCTTTCGGCTTCTCTGGTTGTGGCTGGTTTAGAGTCTCCTGATGCTAATGATGTGCTGCCTTTCGATCCTAGGAGGCTGATCCAACCTTTCAGGTCTCCTCTCCTGTAGGCCCTAATTATGAACTGTGAGGTTCAGGAGAGCTGGACAATCTGAAGGCTGAGAACGAATGCTTGCTGAAGGGAGGAATTACCATTCCAACATCAACTGTCTTTAATCCTACTGCAGAAACTGTTTTCATCCTGGGGATGGTGAGTCCTAGAAGATCATGGCCAAGAAGCAAATGTCCTAAGTAGCTTCCTCTGAGAGTCTATCCCCAAGAGAGAGCCATGTAGCCACCTGCTTTTTATCATATTTCTAATAGCTGCTCCATTTCCTCAAGCGCTGTTGTGAAATCATTTACTTGACTGCTACATAAGGTCTGTTGTTCAAGGAACTGGGCTCTCTCTTCTTCTTTCATCTTCAACTTTACCTTTAAGGCCTGCACGGAAAGACATTAAAAAACAAAAAACCCCACAAAACATTGACTCAGAAAAAACAATACAATAACCAGAAAATTCTGTTCCATTGAGGAAGACCACTGGAATACTGACACACACTGTCTCTTTTTAGATTTATCTGTGTTGGCTTTAAGAACTGTCTTTACTATAGAATCTGTTATCTCAGCTGGAGCAATGAAATCCTCTAGGATTCCATGTAGTATCCCATGGTTCATCCAAGCAATTCAAACAAGTCGAGACCCAAGAATCTGGGTTTCCCATTACAGGTTTCCCTGGGATATCAAGTTTCCACAGCATAGGTTTTGCACAGGTGTCAACTCTCACCTGGAGTAATCTGGCATGTTGCACACTGTCTCGTGCCCTGCGGATGTGAACATTTCTAAGCATCTTTACAACAAAAAATTAGTTGAAAAAAATAGTGAAATCAAAGTCTTGGAATTTAGTTAATAGTAATGCATCAATATTGGTTTCTTAGTCCTGACAAATATACCATGACAATGTAAGATGTTAATATTAGGGGAACTGAACTCTCTATTATTTTTACAACTTTGTCACAATCTAAAATTGTTGCAAAATAGTTTATTAAAAATGAATAAATAGATAAATAAAAGAGTCCTCCAGAGACCCTCCTATTGTGGTAAGAAATGGTAATTTTGCCTTGGGGTGATGTCTGCCTCTCACCTGTAACTCCTCCATCTGCTTTTTGGCTGTTTCGTTAAAAAGCTTCAGTTCATCTTGCAAAGTTTGTAACAGCAGCTAAGAGAAAAGCAGTATATATAGTAACAGATCTTTATTGAAAGGTAAGAACTTTTCTTCATATAAACTCTTCTCCTCACAGGAGTTGAATTGGATGATCACTAACATCCCTTGCATTCGGTCATTTACTGAGTGTCCACACACGTGCCAGGCTCCTCTGAGAAACGGAGTCCACAGGAAGGACAGAGGACTACACCTCCACATGCTCCGTGTTACACAGGCAATATGAACGACAGGCAGTAGCCACTGAAGGGCTAAGTTGCCCTGAGGAGCTGAGGAGGTGTCCATGCCTAGTATTTTAAGATGACAACTGATCTTCCCGGGGAAGAGATCATAGAAGCTCAAAAGGCTTTAACCCCAAACAAATTACCTTCCTGCTTCAGGGAAGGAACCAAAGAGAGGACACATTTAATTCAGGCTGGACCTTTGTAAGACAGTTCTTAGCAAAGGAGTAAGGGGAAAAATTTGGTAAAGCGTAGAACAGAGAAACCAGAAAGCTGTCTCCACTAGTCCACCCTACTATGGGTTTTAAAGTAGTACATTTTCAGCTGAGACTCACTCTTATTTGTAAGCACAAAGTCACCCTTATGGAAAATATGCTATTTTGAGTACACATCCAACCACCCTCTTCCTGGATAACCAAAGGCTGTTTCGTGGGCTTTGCGGAGCATATGGCAGAGAACTGCTTAGATCGGCAAGGCCCCACGCTCACTGGGCCCTCACCCCCTCACACCTGCCCCCTCACCATGGAGTCCACGTGATCTGCCGTGGAGTCTTGCTGTGATGCCAGGGTCTCACTGCCTAAAATCGGTAGATACAACAGAGTCAGCCCTGACTAGGGAACTGCAACTTAAAAGAAAATAAAAAGCCCTCCACAGGAGTATTCATGAGGGAAACTTCTCTGAGGGTCTGGGCCTGGACACTCTCTCCTGAGCTTTCACCTCAGCAGGGTCCCCCCATGCCTGCTCTCCAGAGCTGGATTTTACTTCTCCTTCCTCTCCAGGTATGGACATGGCCAAAACTTTCTTCTCAGCTCAGCAGAAAATTTGTCCAAAAGAAATGTATAGGTTTGGGGTCTGTTTACAGTACATAAAACTATTTCTAAAATCTCTATAGGCCTTCAACATTTTTATTGTAAAATCAATGCACACACATAGGCAATTAAAATCATGCAAAAACGTGTATGGTGACTATAATGAATACATCCCCAAATGCACTATTTTAATGGCAGTATTCAAAATCAGTACTCTAATTCAAAGAAGCCGGGGCTCCTTCCCTGGGCATTCTCAGGTTCCTCAACTCAGGCTGACAGTCTCTGGGTAATCCCTTCTGCTGTTTCCTCTGTTATAGACTGCCCATAATCCCAGGGACGGGGGAGCCTGATGGGCTGCCATCTACGGGGCCGCACAGAGTCAGACACGACTGAAGTGACTTAGCAGCAGCAGCAGCCCTCTAGGGACAGGGTAAGAACAAGAATCACATCATGACTCAGAGATTACTAGCCAGCTTCAGAACGTTTTCAACAGTATCATCTCTCTCTCTCTCCACTCATGAAGATTCCTTGTGTGCCATATCCCTTGAAAGAAAGAAGATATTTCTGATCTATTTGCAAGATCACACCTGTCAGCATCAAAAGAATGGCATAGTGTTCAGGTAAGAAAGAGATAACCCTCTCTCCACAACACCGGAAACACTTTTGGGCAGGCAGAGTCAATACCACCAGAGACCAGAGAGGCGCTCCCTGAAATCTTCAGGCTTTATTAGGCAACCCCTGCCCTATCCAGGTCGGCTGACATTATGCTCAACTCCTGCCACACAGCCCAGAACCACTCAGGAGAGGGCACAGGCACTGACTCCTCTGAAGGCAGTTCTTACCTGGGTTGAGGCCTTTGCTTTCTAAAATTGCCAAACAGTTGTCCTGAAACTTCTCCAGCAGCTCTACTTTTTGAGTCAGGTCCTTCAGCTCTCCCTGTTGGGGTGAACATGCAGACAGGGCAGGCCCATCCCATTCCTTGGGAACAGCCACAGCACAAGCCCAGTGTCTTTTCTGCCTGCCCTCAGGACCACCTGGTGTGGTCCCTCAGGAGTCCACATGCATCACCAGGGCAGCTGATGGCAGAGGTCTGGTGGGTCTCTTACCTGAGTTTCAATCAATTTCTGGTGCAACTGCTTGTTGACAGCCTCTAAGAGCTGGTTCTTATCCTTGAGCTCTTCTTCTGATTTCTGTTTACTCAGTGGTTTGTAGCTGTAATGACAATTGTACTTAGATAAAGAGGTGGAGGGGTTAAGAGTATGGGCTATGGAGTTACACAAACAGGCTGGTTCAAATCCTGGCCTCATCACACAGTGGAATATGACCTTTAGGGAGCTCTGTAACCTCTCAGGTTGTTTCCTCATTTGTAGAATTAATACCCTCACCTCATATTATTATTATTATTGTGAAGGATAAAGGAGAATATACATGCAAATTGTGACAGAGCTACTGACCCACAGTAAACTTTAATCAGTAATCACCATTATCATCATCAATACTGAATCTTTTTAAAGCTCTCTGAGTCTGTCTTAATAGTATTTTGTCTTTAGAACTTTTAAGACATCCTCAAATAATAGATGTGGAATTACAACCTATTTCTACAAACTTTCTAGCTTACATTATTTCTGCCTTCGGGACTGCAATGGCCAAGCAAGCCTCAAGCATAGAAAGTTTTCTCCAAGATTTTACCACCAGCAGTAGAACACTCATTCTGAAATCACTAACACATGCAGCTTCTCCCATCCTGAGGGCTTCCTGCCCTTGTTAATGGGCTATCACTGGGTTTAAGCAGTGGTCCTGGCATGGAGCCCCCAAACTCCTGTCTGTTTCAAGACTGTTGCATCACCGACTCTTGCCCTGACATTGGGTCTTAGGCCTGGCTGTGTCTCACCCCTGAAAATTCCATTCCAATTTCTGAGGTGGCACCAGACTCATGAGTGATTCTGCGGTACAGCCAGAGCCCCACTCTGTATTAAGCCCCATTACCCTAAAGTGGTGGCCAAGTTTTCTTTACCCTGCTGCTCACCTCTTCCTGAGGTTCCTCCTGGAGGTGTCTGTAGCCTTCAGCTGTCTAGAGAAGCAAAAACAAATCAGGATGTTAACTAGCCTTACTGTGGTGATCATTTCACAGTATACACAAATATCAAATCACTATGTTGTATACTTGAAACTAACACAATGTTATATGTCAACTATACCTCAATTAAATAATAATAACAAAGGAATCAATCACAGAGAATCATGGTACTGTTGTTACATATGTTGTGAACAAGGCAGAACAAAAAGAGCTTGATTTTCTAAGGCAAGAACCAGAGGTTACATACAGTGCAGACAGTACATGCTTGAGAAGCCCTGAGGCACCACACACTTTTGTTCCCCCCAGACTATTGAAAAAGGCTTATGAATAGGGAATGGGCTCCCTTCCTGACCGCTTTGACAGCCTGAGAGACCTGCTCCTGCTCAGAATGGTGTGGCTACCTCATGTCAACCTGACTCAGTGGGAGCTGAGCACTCGGGGAAGGATACACACACATACTACGCCAGGCTGGCCTGTGCTCACACCAGCAACTCAGGCTCACAACTAGCACTCACCTGCCACGACTACCACTTAGGGCTGGGGTTTGGCTGCAGTGCTGCTATTTGTGCATGCAAAGCAAATGCTGAGAGAGAGAACAAGTATCTATTATAACCCTGGCTGCACCTCTTCTGAGCTATCAATACCAAGGGTTCTGAAAAACAGCTCAGCAATGCTGTGATGCTCTGGGCCACTGACTACAGGCCAATCCATCAGACACCTTGTGCTCTTCAAAACCCTAATTCTTGGTACTGAGCAATTTCTAACAGGAAGTTCTATTTGGATACTGATGTTCTGACTCTCACCCATTCTCTCGTCTCGGTTTGATGATTTTTGTAACATCATTCTCTGAAGCTCCTGAATGAGGTCTGGAAACATCAACTTCTTTGGACTTAACAGGTAACTGACTCTTAAAAGTGGCTCGAGTTTGTGCATCTGCAAAGGAAAACAAGGGGGTGAAACCTCACATATCATGACCAACAGCTGCCAATTCTATAAATCCTGAAGAATAAGACTTGTAGACCAATTGGGAATAGCAACCAAAATCCCTTAAATGTGACAGTGCAGTGTGTTTGAGGGTGGCCAGAAGCTTGACGATATAGCAAACCGAATGGCCAGAGGGTAGAGATTCATATAAGCAAAGATCACAAGAGGCAGTGTGGCTGCCAGCAAGGCAAGACACAGCTGAACCCTGCCTCATACAGCAATTCAATGGAACTCTCTCATTCTGCTCTTAAGCACTTTGCCTGCTCCCCTAAGCTACATGCAAGCTGTTTCAAGCTTCAGCTGTTGCTTAGTTGTTTTGACCAGACTGGCTCACTAACTAGTTCTCTATGACAGTGGTCCCCAAACTTTTTGGCACCAGGGATCAGTTTCCTGGAAGACAATTTTTCCTCAGACCAGGGGTGGGGTGGGGATGGTTTCAGAATGCTTCAAGTGCGTTAATTACACTTATTGTGCACTCTATTTCTATGATTATTATATCAGCTCCACCTCAGATCATCAGGCATTAGATTCCGGAGGCTGGGGCCCTCTGCTTTGCAGATGTCTTTGTACCTCAGCATCTAGGAGAGTATCTGGCTTATTAGCAAAAATTCAAAACCTGCTTACTGAGTAAACGGAACATGTTAGTTTCAAAGACCATCTCTAAAGTAGCTCCTTCCATCGTCTTCCCTCTTCCATGCTGGCCTTTACCATCATCCATTTTTGTTTATCCGTCTTTAAGTTTAGAGTTTCATATTAGGTTCCTTATTTGGCATTCTGTTCTGATCCTGGTAGGCTATTGCCAGATAACCAGAGAAACGACCCTGACATGACACTCTTCTTCCCTAGAAGAGGGCATCTCCTAGCCCTTATGCCGCCCTCTGCCACACACCTCTTTCTACCACTTTCATTCCATAGCAAATCCAAGTAACTTGCTCTGGAGTTAAGTACTCACCCTACCCCATCTAATACATGCAAAGGATTCCTCTACTTTATACCAACTTTCATTTTGTTTCATTTTGTAAAATGGCTCCTTTAAAAACCTGGGCCCATACTCTGGTTTCTGAGATTTTATATGCCCTGAGGCAACTAAGCCTACAGTCACTGAGCCCGCCTAGAGCCTGTGCTCTGCAGCAGGAAGAGCCACCACAGTAAGAATCTCCCGCTCTGCAAAACTACAGAAAGACTGCGTAACCAAAGATAGTTTTAATAACCTTGACTTAAGTTGAAGAAATCAACGATTAAATCAAGATGATGAAATGAGGTACAAAGCACTGAATTGCAGGCATCAGGAAACTGTGTCTGATAAAGATTTATTTTGATGACTTTAGCTGCACAACAGTTTGGAATAAATATGATTTCTCAGGCTAACAAATTATTTCATTTATAGGTACACTCAGTGGGCACTTACATCCTATTTTCCACAATCTTTCACACAAAGCAAGTATTAAAAGGGTTCTTTCTGAGATCTGTCAGAAAAGGTAACCTTGGGTGAATGAATTTACCTTCTCCTCTCTCAGGTATTAATAAGTCATACATGATAAGTATCTCATATAAAAAGGTATCAACAGCAAACTGATCAAAATTAACACTCTTCATTGGCTGGGATTGGTTCCAATAACCCATATTTGTTAGAACCTAAGGATATTGCAGGAAAAATTTAGCAGGGTTTAACAAAGACTATCTTCTTAAAATGAGAGATGCTAAGGAGGGAACTGGATGGCTAGTGCCAAGGATGGAAAGACTAATTTTTCACTGTATATCGTTTCCAAACTTTGGAATTTTTTTTTAACATGTGTATATGCTATCTGTTCAAAAAATTAGAAACAACCAACCCTTGCCTAACATCAAAAAACCTGGGAGGCAGCCTAAAAGTTTTTAAATGTTGAGGTTACATATGACTGTAAAGCTGTGACAGGGAAAGAAGCAAAGAGATGAAAACTTCCAGTTTGGGTGGGGAGAAGCCAGTCACTCCCCACTGCACTAAAGATGCCGCTTTCTAAGAGAAAGGCAGTGTAAGACTGATTCCAGTTCCTCCATCAACTCCCAAGCCCTGCTGATGACAGGATTGCCATTCAGGTGTTCTGAAGCAATATAAGACAAACAAAATCCTGTAAGGCCTTTGGAGAAAAGCCTATTTACTTCATAGGTCAATCCTTCTAGCCTCATCAATCAGTTGCATGGAGTCACCTGGGAAAGGATCTTAAATAGCTGCTTCAAAACCTTCCACCACCACCCAGTTCTCATGTTTGAAACCAATTCTCTGCTATAATATCTAGATTAGGCAGCTTGACAGTTGCAGAATTTAGGAGATAATTTCAACTCCAAGCTGAGTCACACAAAGCAAAATGGCAAAGCAATCAAACACTGCTTTTAATCATGCCTCTTCTCCCAAAGTTCTGGAGCATTAGTTAGGCCTGATCCCTCTCTCACTTTACTCAACAAATGTTTGCTGAGAATGTACTATATAAAGGACACTGTGCAGTTACAAATGGGAACCAGACACGGTGTGAACCCTGGTGCTTCTCCCTAACTATCCTGCTTTTTAAATGACTCTCTTCTCTCCTCCCTGACAACAAATCCAGTCCCTCAGGACAGCCCAAGTCTGGAAATAAAACAGATACGTATAAAAGGGATCCCTAGCTTACTGCGAATAATATTGTAGAATAGTCAGCAACTTGAATCTAATTGGTGAATGCAGCAGAGTTCGGTCTGAAGAAGCAGGGGGCTGGGGCAAGTCTAAATTTCTACCTTACTGCCCTTTCCCTAACTCCCGTTATAAACTAGACAGCCTGGTTCTAGGGAAATTAGTAAGCTGTCAAAGCCGGTAGAATGCCCTTCCTTGCCGGTGCCACCCATCCCCAACAACAGATTTGACGCCTCCAGACTCCTGGCCTCACCACCCCAGGGCCGGTTCGCAGTGCCAGGGGGTAAGGGCCCCGTGGACACCCACCTCCGGGCAGGCCGCTGCTCAGCACACAGGAGGGCTGCAGGGTGTACACTGTCTT